>OVAF01000616.1:21281-35488 GCA_900406245.1 Odontarrhena argentea | reverse complement strand
TGCAATGTGGGTTTTTTTGTTTTGTTTCCCTTCACATGGGTTTTGCTTATTTTCTACTTGATAATTTTTTAGGAAATTGTTTTTTGTTATTATTTATTGAAAAGAATTAAATGATTTCATTGAATGCTCTGCTTTTGTGTAGATGTGGCCTGGTCTTATTCAAAAAGCCAAAGAAGGAGGCTTGGATGTTATTGAGACTTATGTCTTTTGGAATGGCCATGAACCTTCTCCTGGAAATGTAATAATCACAATTTAGAAAAATTTAATTTTCTTCTTTTGCTTAATTTAATTTCTTCAGTCACAAGTCAAAATCTTCTAATTATTCTATTACTTCTTTTTTCTGCTAGTATTATTTTGGAGACAGGTATGATTTGGTTAAGTTTATCAAGTTGGTGCACCAAGCTGGTCTCTATGTCAATCTCAGAATTGGCCCTTATGTCTGTGCTGAATGGAACTTTGGGTAGATACAATAAATTTTTCAGTTTATCGAATATTATTATTGGTTATGAGATTGGCCCTTACATATTGTTCTGTTTTCAATGGTATTTTAGAGGATTTCCGGTTTGGCTCAAATTTGTTCGCGGTATGGCTTTTAGGACAGATAATGAACCCTTCAAGGTTTAACCTCTAAACAAAAACTCTTTTCCCCATTATTATATTAATATTAGTTTGTTATTGGCTAATTAATATTCTTGTTATATGATATTAAAATAAGGCTGCAATGAAGAAATTTACTGAAAAGATTGTATGGATGATGAAAGCAGAAAAGTTGTTTCAAACCCAAGGAGGACCCATCATTCTTGCACAGGTTAGTTTCATATATTGTTGTTTGTTACATTTACTTATCATTAACCAATGATTAGACATGATGGCCTATTAATTTATTAAATTCATATATTGTTTTAAAAAATAATTACGTATAATGAAAAATGGGCAGATTGAGAATGAATATGGACCAGTGGAATGGACAATTGGAGCACCAGGAAAAGCTTATACAAAATGGGCAGCTGAAATGGCTTTAGGACTCTCAACTGGTGTTCCATGGATTATGTGCAAGCAAGAAGATGCTCCTTCTCCTATTGTAAGTTCTCTTTTTATTATATTTGGCAACAGGAAAAAAAAAACTGAAATTTCTTCTCTTTTTGACTGTTAAATGCAAGTTTTTTTAAGTTCGATTTCGATATTTATTTTTTACAAAATATTACGAACCAAACCGGTATGAATTTGGTTTTGACTCGGGTTTGGTTTTATCAAGATATATAATGACTTCAAATATATTTTTTTAAAAGTGTGATTTTTTTTTTCTGTTTGATTTTCAGTTTCGGGTTTCTGAAATAAAAATAAAATCATACAACCAAATTAGTATGTTGAATTATCTTAAATTCCAAAGATGATTTATTTGATTTTGAATGCAAATTACAGATAGACACATGCAATGGTTATTACTGTGAGGATTTCAAACCAAACGCAAACAACAAGCCGAAGATGTGGACTGAGAATTGGACTGGTTGGTAAGTCACAACATTAATATGCCTATATCATCAAATTAATTTTTACAATTTAATACAAATTGTGAGGGATCAAAAAAAAAAAAAAAATGTTTGAAATCTGAAAACTAAATCTCAGGTACACTGAATTTGGAGGAGCTGTACCTTATAGACCAGTCGAAGATATTGCATACTCTGTTGCACGATTCATACTAAAAGGAGGTTCTTTCGTCAATTACTATATGGTAAATAGTTTTTCATTTTATTTGGTTTGCTTCATCGGTTTTACTTGGTTCGAAAGTGTTTTACAACCAATTTGGTTTGGTTTGAATCATCTAATTTTGGTTTAATTCATCTGCTTATTCATAGTATCATGGAGGGACAAATTTTGACAGAACAGCCGGTGAGTATATGGCCTCAAGCTATGACTACGACGCTCCTCTCGATGAATACGGTACTAACCAAAACCCGGATCACACGATATAATGTGAATGAATGATTAACTAATCTTACTTTGTTTACTTCAAATAGGCTTACCAAGAGAACCAAAATATAGTCACTTGAAAGCATTGCATAAGGCCATCAAGCAGAGTGAGGCAGCTTTGCTTTCTGCTGATGCAAAAGTCACTTATTTTGGAGCTAAACAAGAAGTAAGAAGAGACTAGCTTCTTTTTTTTAACATGGAGTTCGGTTAGATTCAACAAGAAAGAATCTAAGTATGTTTTTTCTATTTTCAGGCTCATGTGTTCTGGTCCAAGTCATCTTGTGCTGCATTTCTATCGAACAGAGATGAGAAGTCCGCGGCGAGAGTTATGTTCCGTGGATTGCCATATGATTTGCCTCCTTGGTCAGTCAGTATTCTACCTGATTGTAAAACAGTGTATTACAACACCGCACAGGTAAGAAAAAACAAAACTTAATGGTCAAAAGAAGGATACCTTCTTGATCTGGAGACTAAAGTGACCTTTGTGTTATTGAATAAACAGGTTAATTCACCGGGGAACCACAAGAATATGGTACCTACTGGTACAAGATTGTCTTGGGGATCATACAGTGAAGCGGCTCCTTCCGCGAATGAAGCTGGTACGTTTGCAAGAAACGGGCTTGTGGAACAGCTAAGCATGACTTGGGACAAGTCTGACTATTTCTGGTATCTAACAGAGTAAGTATCATAAACCTTGAAACCTCTCTTTGACGTTGTATCAATCTTTGAAATCTTTCTGACAATATGTATGTATTTTACACAGCATTACAGTCGGTTCTGGTGAGAGATTTTTGAAGACTGGTGATTTGCCTCTTCTTAGCGCTTGGTCAGCTGGACATGTTCTTCATGTGTTTGTCAATGGCCAGCTTTCAGGTAATATATCTAAGCGGACCGATGGAAGCTTCTCTCGCCTTGTCTTGTCCTGAAATGCGAAAACAATGTTGGTGTTTACTCTGTTTCAGGGAGTGCTTATGGAGGACTTGACCATACAAAACTAAGCTTAAACCAAAAGATCAAACTACACGCAGGTGTCAACAAGCTTGCTCTGTTGAGTGTCGTAGTTGGTCTACCGGTAAGTTTGTGATAGACTAATCTAGCTCTTTCAAAACTGTTTTTGTTCGCATAAGATAAATAGGTTCATTTGGTTTGCTTGCAGAACGTCGGTACACATTTTGAGTCGTGGAATAAAGGGGTTCTTGGTCCAGTGACACTGAAAGGAGTTAACTCGGGAACATGGGATATGTCGAAATGGAAATGGTCTTACAAGGTCCTCCCTGAAACTCAAAACTAACTTTAAGTATTGAGCTTCCTAGTATCAGACCAATTGTAACAATTGGTTTAAAATGTGCATTTTGAACAGATTGGTGTAAAGGGTGAAGCTATGAATCTACATACCGCGAGTTCTTCTGTAAGTTGGACTCAAGGAGCAGGGTTAGTCAAAAGACAACCATTAACCTGGTACAAGGTAAGAGAAAACAAAAGAATTTATAAACAAAATTAGATATTGACACAATGAAATCTGAATAACCATTCTCTCTTTTCTTTGTAGTCTACTTTCGCTACACCGGCGGGAAATGAACCATTGGCTTTGGACTTGAACACAATGGGGAAAGGTCAAGTTTGGATAAACGGTAGAAGCATTGGACGTCACTGGCCAGGTTACAGAGCTCGAGGAAACTGCGGGCGTTGCAACTACGCGGGAGAATACACCGCGAAGAAATGTCTAAGTAATTGTGGTCAAGCTTCTCAAAGATGGTAACACAAAAACCTTCTTCTTCATCTTTCTACTCCTTTAGTCCAAATTTTGATTTATAGGTTTCTTCTCTCTCTTCTTACAGGTACCATGTACCTCGTTCATGGTTAAAGTCACAGAACCAACTAGTAGTGTTTGAAGAATGGGGAGGTGATCCAAATGGAATCTATCTAGTGAAAAGAACATGAACAGCTTCTTCCTTCTGATTAATCCGAGTTTTCAGGACAGAAGAATAGCTGTTTTGATTGTTTTTGTCTCACAAACAGAACTAGAAAAAATAATAATTGTGCAGTTATTATATAACAATGATTATACATGTATATTATTACTTGTTCATCATTGGCCTAATAAAAACATTTACAGAATAATCTCCATGAAGAGTTTCAATTTCACTTGATTCTGTATAAGATTTTCGAATTCCTTCAACCTGAATTTGAAACCATTTTCACATCTTAATACCAAAAGAGCTAACAATCAAATAAGAAACAGAAATATTGGGCCTTATCCTAGGCCCATTAAAATAAATGCTTAGTTATCGAACCAAATTAATAAAGCCTGGCTGACCCAATAGCCAAAATCCTGCATATTGCAAGGAGCGGGACTCGATCCCGGATGCACTGGTGTTGCCTGCCTTCTGTGGACTTACCACCTGCCACTAGGCCAAGGCCACTTGTGCTAAAGCCTCTATGTTTAAATCCTAAGATAACACATTTGCAAATAAACGATTCATTTCCTTTTTTTTCTCATACGGGGTCAATAGTTTTAGAATTTACAGAATAGCCCCCTAAAAAACCTAGCATCACTAAAAATACCCGCAATGTGACGAAAATGAACTAGCCTTTTAAACCAATTTACTGACTTTTCTTCCTCCTATTAACAACGTGTAAATCATTTTAACCTTTTTCCCACCCTCCCCATATATTTACCCTCCATGAAAATGACCAAAACACCCCTAATAAATTCTTTGTCATATTTTCTCCAGAAAACGACAAGACTGGTCAAACACAGTCTTCGCCTAGAAACCTCGCCAGCAAATCGTCGTCCCACTCACACTCACCACCACACTCACTCGCTCCAACCTCGCTTACACTCCACGCGCCGCCGTTGAGCCCCAACATACCACTGGCGTCGAGGCTCGCCATAGCGGAAGCTTCGCTGTCTGAAAACGAAGGTCCACAGCTCTCTTCGTTGACGTTGATCGTTACGTAACCGGAATACGACTGAACAACCACCGGAATCGCGTACGGATCGTCGATAAACCTCACTCGAAAACTCGGCTCCTCACCGGAAAACGTAGCTCCCTCGACCGTCTTTGGTGATGGTGAAGATAACTCGACGAGCTTCATGATTTCGTCTGGAGTGTACTCGTCACTATCCTCTTCTTCTCCGGTGAGTAGCTTCGTCGTCGTCGTCGTCATTTCCTTCGCCGCCGTGTCTTCTGCTCCTCCGTTGTCGTCTTCTTTTGCTTCGTCCATTTTCTCTGTCACTAGTGACTAGAGAGAGACCGTACGATTTTGTTTTGATCTTCTTCTTTGCACATTTATATAAACAGGCTGTTTATATATATATATTGCGAAATTAAAAAATACTCGTATTTTGATGAAAATATCCATTAATACAGTGAATTTGGTTTTTTACTTTTTTAGGTGGGGTCCTAATGAATATAAATATCTGTCTTATATCAAATCAATGATCAGTCATTTTTAAAAATTCTTTTTGTTAATCACGTTTTGATGCTTTTAAATATATATGTCTTGATACACGAGGAAACAAATTTCTGTAACTGTTGCTATAGTTTGAGAAGTCAAATAAAAATTGTTAAAAAGTTAATACCAGAATTAGGAAGGTGGTCGGTGAGTGAAATTTCAAAACACTAGTTGGACTTTTGCGTTAATAAATCCAAAGTGTGGTAGTTATTTTTCCCTTTAATGTCCCCATACAGAAGAGAAATGAAAATTCGAAATGAGTGATGTGAAATGACGATGATGGGCATTGAATTGTTTTACAGGGATGTGCCATCTGTTTGGGCAGTGTGTAGAGAGAGATTCGGAAATTTTTTATTCCCTTTTTTAGCACAATTTATTTTTGTCCACACACATAAGTTTATGTTTTCAAAAACGATATGTGAAACTTATTTTATTGTGCGACTTCAGAGGCAAATACCCCAATTACTAATTAGACCAGTCTTCTGTTTAGGATGTTGAGACTTGAGACCAATCTTGTTTAGTTGGCCTAAATCGAATCGGGAATGTCTAACCGGGTATGTAAAGGAAGCTTGGTTTATGCCTTTTGCCTGAAAGGTGATATGTACATTCAAATTACATAAACATTATCTCTTGTTTCTTCTACCATACACTGAATCTGAACCGAGAATGAGACTCTCTACTGATTTTGCTTAATCGATTCCACGAAGGCAAAGAGTTGCGTGTAGCACACGGCACCTTTCTTTCCTTTTGTTTGTAACTTGGAAGGGGGCAATCCAAAACTTCAATCTTCTTGTACGTTTCAACGTGAACCAGATCGTAATATGGCTGTTGATGACGCATGCTCACTCAAGCTCCCGGTTGATAATCTCCTCATCTTTTGCCAGAACTTCTTGCCTCGACCCAAGGTCAAAGGACCAGAGTTAGACTGTCTCTCTAAACTCCCTGACCCTGTGAACATTTCCGACGTGGAAAGTCCTCTCTCTGTATCAGGCTCGGAGTCATAACTGGGTAGCAACGGATACCGAGCCATCCTCCCTGAACCGCCACCACAAGAGCTGTCAGCTCGAGCGTCATCTCTGAGGTCGTCTTGCGTGATTGAAGTAACAGAGTTAAGTTCTTTAGCTTCATCACATTCGTTGCAGACAAGTTTCAAAGCCTGTACTACTTCTCCCATGAAAGGACGGTGCGATACTTCAGGTTGAACACACATTGAAGCTATCGCCGCGACTTTAGCTATGCTATCGAATGGAATCTCGGGTTGTCCTAAAGACTGATCTATAATAGCTTCAAGCCCTTCCCTGCTCGTGAGATGAGACCGAGTCCATGCAACTAAGTTTTCTTGTCCTGCTGGTTGAGACATATCCACTGGTTTCCGCCCTGTAAGTAGCTCTAGAAGCACAACTCCGTAGCTATACACATCGCTCTTCACTAGTAGGTGCCCTGTCATTGCGTATTCCGGGGCCACATATCTATCAAAAACCAACATTTATCACTTAAATCAGGACAGAAACAAAAAAGTAAGAGTTAGCAGCAGTTTGTTTGTACTCTGGTTTATAATATTTTACCCAAAAGTTCCCATAACGCGCGTCGATATATGTCTGTTATCTTCATCATCAAGGGCATTTCGAGCCAATCCAAAGTCAGAGACTTTGGCTGTGAAATCGTGTTCAAGCAAGATGTTGCTGGACTTGAAGTCTCTGTGTATAACTCGCGGGCTAGAGTCTTCGTGTAAATACGCTAATCCACGGGCTGCACCGAGAGCTATCTTCAACCGAGCATCCCAATCTAAAGGTGATGACTCTTTATGGATCCCTAAACAAGAAACAAAAATGACACAAGATATTGGTTTCAAAAGTAATTTCAACTGAAGTAAAATCATAGCGAAATTTCTATAAACCAAAGATTGGGTCGGGAAAGCATACCGTGGAGGTGAGATTCAACACTGCCATTTGGTATGAGTTCATAAACCAGGGAACGGTTACGATCTTCAATACAAATACCGATTAAGTTCACAAGGTTTCTGTGATGAAGACGACTAAGCATTTCCACTTCGGCCAAGAACTCTCGACCACCTTGCTGGTCATCTCTCTTCAAGACTTTAACTGCTACTTTAGTTCCGTCATCGAAAAGACCTTCATAGACCCGTCCGAAACCACCTTCACCTAGAACCTTTGATTCGTCAAAGTTATTTGTGGCTTTCACTATTTCGCTTGCGGTAAAAGTCTTTGCAGAGAGAGTAAGCGGAGCAATGCTTGATTCAAACGACATTGAAGTTGAGCTAAACCGACTTCCAGTTAAAGATCTCGCAGAACCTGCAAATTCCCTTAGCAAGTTAATTCATGTTTCTTCCAACAGCAACAGTAGTACAGTGGTGCATAATAAGATTAAATCGAATTAAAGAGAAACTAAACCATATCAATGTTAGTTATCGAATTAAAGAGAAACTAAACCATATCGATGTTAGTTTTCGAAATCCAAATAAAATATTATGGAAACTAACCAAAACGGAAATGATAGGAACCACTTAAAACCATAATTTCTGATACTTTCAAATTAAACATGCATTTTCTCAAAGACCAAATCCGAACCGAAAATGGAATTATCTGATACCTTGGAAAACTCTTCAAGTCAAACACATTTTCAACAAAAACAACTGCTTACCAAAAAATAAACCGTATCAAACCAAACCAAATGGTATTCAGTTTCTAATGCCTTTGAAGTCCTTAAACCGAACCACAAACCGGATTGTGCAGTAGAATAGCCGTGTCTTACCTGATGGTTTCGAGAGGGAAGGCAGTGCAGGGCGAGCAAGTGGTGCTCTTTTGGAAAGCCGCTGGTGTCTTTGTCGCCGGAAAACCAAGAACCAAACGATAACAAAACATAAACCAATGAAAGCAGCAGCTGATAAAACAATCACAGCAATACTTCCGGCATTGAGCTCTTTCTTGCGCAGTTTTTTCGGAACATCAACTCCCAGCGGTTTAATAGCCCTTCCATTATTATTACCAGGGAACGGTCCCTGATCTATAACCGTCATACCAGGAGTTGGTGGAGAAGCTGGTAAACCAGGATACCGCACATAAATCACATCGTATGCGCCAAAGATAGGTACATCTATATAGACTTTTTTACTCCAGAATCTCTGGTAAGTCACCATTGCGGTCATGTTATCAAATTTTTCTCCCAGCGGAACCAAATCGATGAGAACAATGGATTTCTCAGGTTGGTCGGTAGCCGCGTTAGCTCCCATTATACGTACTTGACTTTGTTTCATAAACACTCCCGCGCTGATTTCCCGAGCAAATTCCGAAACCATTGGGAAGAAGTCGTAGAGTGCCATGCTAAGCCGTAGCTCAACCTGAATAGGCCAGACACATCCACATGGAGATCCTGGAGGTGTGTTTGTGTACGGTTCCAAGCAGACGTATGATGAACAATCTGCAGAAAACAAGAATAAACAGTGGTTTGGTTACAAGAAGCCGAAAGTATAGTTTAATTATCCACAAAATAACCAGAACAATCTCTACAAACCCGAATTAGGGGGAGGAGGAGGAAGTGCTTGTAGAGGAGGACCAAGTGGGAATTTCCGGGATTTTGAAGGTTTTGAAGAGGACCTGAGGGGAAAAACTTTAGGAGAAATAAACAAGATTTAGGATTTTACATCAAGCAAAAGAGATGAAAAATAGATTTTGCCTATTGTTGTTGAAAAATAATTATGAGGGGAGGTACCAAACCTTGGGTTGGAGAAGGTGCTGGAGCCAAGATGCCTTGCATCGAGGAAGAGATTGGAGCGTGGGAAGGTGATATCGAAGAAGCGGGAACGGGAGCAAAATGAGCATGGTGTGATGATGATGATGATGATGGAGGAGGAGCCATTAAACCTATAACAAATCACATAGGGGAAGAAAATGATTATCACGAGAAGCGTGATGACTGGCCAATGTAAGTATCTCAAAGGCTATGGTAAAGTGGAAACCTTTACGGTTTGATTTCTTTGGAGATATGTGATGTGATGGTGGTGGTGGCGGTGATGGTGATGGTGATGGTGAAGGGGCTTGACTATTGGTGATCTTCTTTCGATCTTGATGACGTCGATGGTATGAAGGTAGAGGGGGAGATGGTGGTGGAGAATTACGGTGTACATTACTAGGAGTAGAATCTGGCGGTGGAGTAGTAGATGGAGATGTAAGATGAGAGTGTCTGTTGACTTTGGGGGCTGAGGGAGCTATTGAAGGAGGAGAAGCTGCAATGTAATAATGACATGAATTTGAGTTTTCTTGTTCTTGATACTGGAAATAACAGTAACTTATATAATTAATGTCCTGAAAACCAAACCTTTAAGTGGGAAGACAGGCAAGGGTTTAGCAGTTCTATTTGACGGTGCAGCACTGGGACTTTTGCTACCATCTCTGTTATCGCTGGGAGGTGGATGTTTTACTGGATTCGCGGCATGATCTAGAAAAGAGGAGGAAATGTTGATATTCTGGATACAGATTTCTTTAGGATAAACACATTTAAAAGTTGAGCAAACCTGGTGATACAGCAGGAGACTCTATGGGGAAAACCGGGTGGGTAGGTGGCGACTTTCTTCTGGGAGATCCCTTTGTTGGAGTTGAGGTGGGTACTGCACGGTATGAGAATAAACAAAGTCATTTTCGTAGCAAATGAGAGGAGAATAAATACAGCCTAAGTAGTTCCGCAGCCCACATACCAGGTGAGCTAGAAGGTGTCAACTTTGGTACAACGGGATGGACTGGGGGTGACATGTCAATCGATATTTTTGGTGGAGATGCAACTGATTCAAAGATATCAGAGACCACAAATGAGTATATTCCATAAAAAGAGAACCAACTGAAATATATATCGAGTAAGGGACGAGCAGAGCAAAACATGGTACTATACCAGGAGCAATAGGCTTTTCGATGGGAGGCTTGTGATTTGTAGAAGCATTTCTAGGAGGTACACTGCTCGGAGTAGGCGGAGGCAGAACCACTGATGGAATTGGAGGAATATCCGAAACAGGGGATGCAACCGGGCCTGCGGATTAAACAACATTGCAAGTTAAAGACTCAAAAACTTTGTGCAAATTAGAAAACATTCCAAGCTCAAAAAATCAAATTTAATAGTGAGCACTGCAATATAAAGATTCAAGATTATAAGAGTTCTAATCAACGCACCCGGAGTTACTATTCTTGAGGAAGGAGGCTCCTTTGGTGCATTTCTTGGAATGAATTGAGGTGGTGAAGCAACTGGTGTTATAACAGGTTGAACCGGAGGCGAATTCCTGGGCAAATCCTTCACAGGTATTGCAGCTGGAGCTGAAGAAGAATCAAAACCACCACAAAAAAAAATGAACTTCTCAGTACACAATTATAATTCTGTTGGTCTCAAATGTTTCAAGAATCAGCATTCCAGTCCAAGTAGTGCTTTTTACATACCTGGAGCATTAGGAACTGAGATGATCGGCTCGGCGGACGGTGCTTTACTTCCATCAGAATCTGACGGTGGTGGAGCATTCGGTGTAACGGGTTGAACCGGAGGCAAATTTCCCGGTACTGGTATAGTAGTTGGAGCTGGAAGAAGATCAAACCCCATAAAACAGATTCAATACACACAATTCTAGTAAGAGTGCCTGCAAAGTGTTCGATCAATGGTCTCTGAGAGAGAATCAACCTGGAGCATTAGGAACCGAGATGATAGGCTCACCGCTGGGTGCTTTACCTCCGGCAACATCTGAGGGAGGAGGAGCGAGCACGTCAGCTAAAGGTGGTGGCGCATTGCCGGATTTGTGAGATTGAGGTGGACTAGCCGGTGCTTGACCAAACCCTTTTGAAGCTCCCGGTAACGGAGACGGTGGTAATGATAATGGAGACAACAAATCCAATCCTAAAATTAACAAAACATGAATGTGAAGATTTAGTCAACAAAACATGGTTGTTGGATTTTGACTCAAATTAAGTTTACTACACCCAAAAAAAACAAAATCTCAATACTAATAAATTCACATTTTGTTCAAAATAACATTATGCCATTCCACTAGTTCTAATTATTACAAACTCATTGTCTATATAATACAAACCCAGAAATATATATAATTATTATTTTTTTGTCAATTTGATACATCTGGGTCTAATCTCAAATGATTCAAACAATTGAAATTAAACAAACCTGAGGAGGCCGAAGCAGCAAGTAAAACCAAAGAAATTAGAAGAAACAAAATCTCCATTCCATAGAAGAGATGAGCTTCCTCGATGATCACGAGGAAGAAGAAGAAGAAGATAGAAATCTTAAGCTCCAAGTTTAGAAATCGAAGTGGCACAAGGAGAGAAATGGCTTAAAACGCAAAAGAAGAAGAAGAAAGCAAAGAAACAGTGAGGAAGAAGCAAAGGAATGATTTTTTTTTAATGAAATTAAAAACAGAAGCGAGTTTGGTGGAAGAGAACGGTAGTAATTAATCAATTAAAATCCTTTGATCTCTCTTTGTCTGAATAAAAACGGTTCCTTTGGTTTCTGCTCTCAATTGGGTCACGAGATAGAGAGATTTGAGATTTGTTTTATGACACAATAATATAAAGGTGAGATTTTTTTTTTGAAGGTAGTGGGATAGTGTCAATGGAGGAAACTAGTGTTTCTGTCTCAGACAAGCCTAGTGGGTTTTTCATTTTTCAACTCCATTTCTTTTAATTTATTTATTTCTCTTTTTCTCCGGTTGGGTGGAATAAGTTAAAATTAATATACATACTTTTTTATTTCACACATATGTAATTTTGTTTTGTTACAATTTCATTGGTTTGGAGATATGTGTATAATAACTACAAGAGTTTACACTTTTTATGTTTGGAATCTGTGGTAATTGTAATGAGACAAAACAAAATTACTATAACTCTATGAGTTATTAATAAAAAAATATCTCAGGCAATTTAACCTTTAGGATTTAATATAACCAACAACCTTTTTCTTTTGGATTTTGCTTTTATTAATAAAAAAAATGTGGGGAAAAGGCTTTATAGTGTTAATTAGATTTATACAGCTTAACCCACNTAAACCAACAACCATTTTCTTTTGGATTTTGCTTTTATTAATAAAAAAATGTGGGGAAAAGGCTTTATAGTGTTAATTAGATTTATACAGCTTAACCCACTTTTTAAGATACTTATATGTCACTTTTGAAACATATTACTAACACATCTACCATGTTGTAGAAAAATGTATAAGACATGCTTTCTATAGTTTGATACTGTATCTATGTTTGACTTGTTTCTTTGAAATTTACCATATTCTATCATTGAGAAACCATTTTTTTTTTTTGGGTAGGACAGGCCAGACTCCAAAGAATAGAATTTGTCAAAATTTTCAAGATGATTGTCCTCCACACTCAAAGTAAACAAGTAATGTATTTTGTAATTTGTAATTATTGTTGAATAAAAGGAAAAAGGAATCCAAGGAGGAGACAGGTTAAACCGGTAGGATCCAATCCGATTACTCCAACTATCACAAAAATAATAAATAATATTAGCTATCATCATTTATTGTTTAATTACCCTTCTAGGATTGTACTCACCATTACCATTACCATTACCATTACCGGAGCTTAACATCTTATATATGTATGTTTCTTTTAAATTAAAATAAATGAATAGCATTGCCCATCCAAGACTATCCTTTGTTAATGTTTTATGACATGGCGTAATGTATGCAATGAAGTTTGTTTATGCTACAACGTCGTTCGAGTTTTTAAAAAACAAACACGATTTACGAAAAAATGAGATTTTAAATATCACATTCTAGCTAAATTTTTTTTTTTTTTTTTTTTTTGGGAATTTTTGAATAGGGGAAGTGAGTTTAAAAAATTGCATTCGAACTAGTTTTGTTGAATTAGTAAAAAAAATGACACAAAAAGGTTTGGTTGAATAAGTTCATCAAATGACACAAAAATGATTATATATATATATGCATGGCGGAGAAAACATGCACTGCATTGCTAATGCCTATGGTAACATGTGANTAAATGACACAAAAATGATTATATATATATCAATATATGCATGGCGGAGAAAACATGCACTGCATTGCTAATGCCTATGGTAACATGTGAAATTCAAGTGTAGCGGCAGCAAGATTCGTCGGTGTTGTTTATTTCTGTGGTTTGTTATCAATGCATATAACATGTTTGAACTTTGATTTTTTTTTTTGCTTTTTTTTGGTTTTTGTTTTTTGAGCAGAATAACTTTGAATAAATCATAAGAAATGTGTTTCGTGAAAAGAAAAAAGTTACGTATCATTCCCTCCACAACTTTCTTTTTCATATCTTTACTTTGTTTGCTTTTTGGAGAAAAAAAAAAAAAAAGATAGATAAAAATCATATGCTTGTGCATGAAACCGATAGCAACAATTCGCTTTATATAATTCATAGGCACAACATTATAACCGATGTAACATCTTGAATATAATTCTATCGAAAGTACATATATTATCGAAATTGATATAAGTCACACGCAATCAAAATTTAAACTGCAACATTGTCAAAGATTAGGTCCGGTCCACAAATAAATTTATTTATCACATGTTGACCATAAAAAGAAAAGTATATACTGATCATATTATTCTATATAACCATCTCGATCCCAAGTGGATGAAGACCTTCCAACGAAATTAATTAATAGAGAATTTTTCCCAAAAAAGCACTTTGAATTATTAATATTTTGAATTGCTATACCTAAAAAGAGACAGACTTTTATGGGCAATTCCCCTAGAGGCTCCAATAAGTGAATTACTAA
>OVAF01000616.1:0-20512 GCA_900406245.1 Odontarrhena argentea | reverse complement strand
AAAAAAAAAAAAGAGAGCCTGAAGGTGTGGCGAGAATTGCAGATCGTAGTTTGATGTCTACTGTGGGGACATTACGATCAGATACGAGTTTGGGTTTTGTCGTCTAACTGTAAGAAGTGATCTCACAGACAACGACGTTTATAGCTCTTTACTGTTCAAAACATATTAAATATATATTTTTTTTTTTGGGTAAAACATATTAAATATTTTATTCTTTGAATCTTATAATAAAGCATCAAACAAACAGATCCGAATCTCATTTTACATGTCCCCCAAATTAAACCAACACGTAAACCAAAATTAAAGCCTAAAACTGAATTTGATTAAGAGTAATGGAATTGGTAAGTACAGATTAAATGTTGAAATCTAAAGTGGCAAAGCTTTTTTTTTTTATTGATTCTTTTGTCACAATCTAAAGTGGACCCACCTCAAGTATATGTATATAATAAGTCCATAGTACTGAGAGTTTTCCGAATTTTCGTAAGATGATCCAGAAAAATCTTGTCGAGTCTGTCTCGTGACAATTAAATAATTACTATATAGTATATATATACCCACCGAAATAAATAAATATTCCACTCTGAACTCTGAAGTCTGAAGTCTGAACTGGACCACCAACTATGTCCAGGTAGGTATTGTACCAATGCCAATTTCTTTAATATTCAGAATTTTCAAAATTAGCATCAGAAAATGGGTTGAATCAATCTAGAAGATTTATGCAACTAACCTAAGCTACTGAAAATTTAATGGTAGTTGATGCATTCAAAGAGAAGAAATAATGGGACCATCGAAGTTCACTTTCACATTTAAGGAATGAGAAGGTAACAACACTAAAAAGGAGAACCATGTGATGGGCATAGAACAGAATCTATCAAGTCTTTATAGGGAGGTTTGGTTGGTTTCTTAAGAGAGATGAAGCTTTTCTTTTTGTTTTCTTTACTCTTTTGCTAAAGCTGCAAGAACAACAACAAAAGAAAACTTGAGCTAACTTTTAAAGATGATGAGATCATTGTCTCTCCTTCTTTTACCATGTGTTAACCTCGTTCTCAAGGTACCACCATTCTTAGATCTAGAGGTTTGAATCTGATTCACTAAAACTATCTTTACCTTCATTGTTTTAAGATATAGCCGGTTTCACAAAAGTGATCAGAGATTGATGCTGAAACCACACTGATCAGATACCACCTGGTTTTTTGGTTTACTTGAGTGGGAATGATAATTATTACTGTAAAGAAAAAAGTAACTGTTTTTTACCAACCAACAAAGAAAAAAAGGACCGAGGACAATGACTGGTTTAGGTGAAGAACAGTATATGCTACCATTAGTGTCTATTTCTGTGGTGATCACTCTCTTACATCTCAACAAACAATGATAATGGATCCAGGACCAGGAGTGTTTACAAGGAAAGTTGATAAGCTACAAAACTAAGGAAACAGAAGGAAGACCTGTTAGCTTTTAACTACCAAAATAAAGAACACACTTGATGAACCGGTTTTTCAAGATGGGGAGAGACAAAGGAGACAAAGGAGCTTTCTCGTATGATGCGTCCCATGATTCAGCTTCCGACCTAGAGAAATATTTCAATGGGAAGGTGGTTAGAAAGAAAGGCTATTACCAAAAGATAGTAGAAATCTGGCATAAATCTGGAAAGAGAAGTAGAATACCTGAATGCACAGGACACTGAGTTTAGCTTGACTGATAGGCACAAGATAAGATCTACTCGTACTTTTGTTCAGTAAGGTTATTGGCAAGGGTCAAATTCTTGAAATTGTTTCTTGAATTCTTCAACCAGCTTGGCCTCCTCTTCTTGGCTTATCTTACAGTTTCTCCAGTCAGCCCTATCTGGGATCTTTAGCAACCCTGCTAGAACCTGTAAGATTCAAAGTCATTTTCTAGAAAAATAAACATGCCGCATAATCCAGTCTGCATTATAACTGGTTATTAACTTCTACACTGGATTGGATATTATCTATCTAATTAAAATCAAAACTTTCAAACAATATGGCCTTAACACGTAAATTCTATTTGTGGATGATCAGTCTACATAGGACATAATGTTGACAGCAAGCACTAGAGTCTACCTATGGCAATGGACAGAAGAAACTTCAAGCCTTTTGACTATTGTGTTACCGTTGGATAATTGCTTATAAGTATAATACTGAAGTTGTATGGTACTGCATAAAATGGATTACCTCCCGTCCAAATTGTGCAGGGAATACTTCATTCTCTTCCAACGTGTGTAATAACACAGTTCCATCAGGAAGTTCCACATAGAAGAGACCCAAAGCAGGATTGTATTCCTTTTGCAGATATTTTCTGCCATCAGAACTATCACTAACTGCAACAAAGACGACATAATTTAGAAAAAAGAACATAGTGCAAAAGAAAAACGCAATTAAGATCAGAGTGAAAACAGCAGAAAAATCAGCTTACACTTTTTCGTCACAAGCTTAAAGCCCAATTTTTCAGCCGCTAGACTAAAAATATTAGGAAGAAGACGAGCTCTAGATGATGGAACAGGAACAACCTATAGATAGTAGAAAAATCAAACTAATGTAAGCAACTTCAAATTTAAAAGATCTACCAGAATTGCAATAGAGACATTTCTTACCTGGAGGTTCGCATGAGAAACACGCTTAGAGACCAATTCAAAGAAAACTGCATCATTTCCTTGGCTCTTATAACAATTTCTCAGACCATTTTGGTATCTACTCAGTTCTGATTCACCCTCAGGGGATAAATCCAGAGTATTGGGCAAATGTTCGATAGGGATTATCAAAATGTGGTCATCGACTAGTGAGCCTTTAGGTAGAGCACAATAAAAACTTTCCCCTACACTGACGATCAAATGTGACTCCACACTCGGGCTTGACAGACAAAACCAGCATTCTCTTGACCTGAGAGAAGCAAAATTTGAAACAACAATTACCGTCTCAACTCCTAGTCAAAATATTACCTATTTTGAAAGAAAAGTGGCCAGAAGCTAAATCAGTAACTACCTGTTAGCATTTTCAGATCTGGGCTTCCTTTGTGTACTTTCATCTTGGAACTCATGCTTGTAGCTGCACTCTGGGCCTTTCTCACACTTACCTTTGATGATAAGATCAAGACAAACACCTCTACGACACTGTTCTCTTGCTTCAGCATTGTGTTGATAATGGCAATTTTCCCCACGAGGACAGGAACCTGAGCAGACAAATTTGAAGCAGAGATTTCCTCCTTCAGATCCATTCTTTTGTCGCTTAGAGACATCATACCTCCAATATTGTGATTCAGAGTCACTTTCATTTGCCCTCTTCTTCGATTCAGTAGCCCCCTCTTGTAAAGTATACGGACATAGTGTAGTGTTCGGAGGCTTTGCACTAAGCTCCAATGGTGACATGGTAGATGCTGGTGTGGGAGAAAGCGCATGAAGAAATTTCTGCATAGAGGGAAAAAAGAATAACACTAAAGAATGATGAAAACCGTATGATGGCAAAGAAACAACTCCGCAGAAAACGCACAATGACCCATAAGGAAAATGATTCATATATTGCATCCAGGGTATATCTATCTTATGAGTAAGCATACAGGCATACATACGACTAAGAGTACCGGTTGATAGCAATTTATAAATATAACAGAAAGCTTCAGAAGGCAAGGGATCAAATAGAAAAGAACCAAAATTGACAGACAACAAATAACAAAATACCAAAGCTCGTGTGACAGATATTTAAGAAGAACACACCTGTTTGTTTTTATTTCCAACTTGAGCAAGACCAAGAAAGCGAGTTACGTGATTAGAATCAGCATTGAGGTAAGGCGCACGGGCATAAAATACTCCCATTGAACCTGCAATGTGATAGCTGCAACAGCAGAAACACCAATTAAGTTCCCAAAAATATCAAAAACTCCCAATATGAACATAACAAAAATCGAAAAACACACTTACCGTGGTTTAACTTCCATCACCAATTCAGAAACAGTGGAATCACTACAAGAGGAATCAGAAATTCCTTCTGGAATATCAGAAACCGCAGCTCTGTTTGCAACTCCCGCAGGCCATTCATTAGTATACACTAATTAAGGACAACAAGTACCCTGATGAATATAAAGAGAATGCATCCACAGTTTCAATTACATCAAGTAATACAAAAAAAGGATATGTTAAGAACAAATCAATGACTCCAGGTTCCTCAGCAAGTGCACGAAGAGCATCAACATCAACTTGACTATATTTCCCAAACGGTTGGCTATCAGATGATTGCTTACCAGATAAGTAAGCAACCGACAAACCTTAAACATAAAGCAAATCATCATCACTAATTCAAAGCTTTGCTTCACAAATTGAAAAGACTGATACTTTCTGAATTACCATTAAGAGTGAACTTCCCACTTCCTCTTAACCAAAACAAATTATGAGAAACCTCAAGACCATCCATCTTAAACCCTTGATTCTCGGCTTTCCTCGAAGTCGCCGAGAGGATTTTGGGAACGGCAACACCATAATCACCGATGAAGTAAGTAGGAATCGGAACTTGAGCTCGGCCTTCGACGTAATCCAGAAACTCTTCTAGAAGCTCCGGCGAGTCGGGGAAGAACTGGCCGACGCAGAAAAGAGCGTCAAATGGACCTGCCGATTTGCTAACCTGCACAAATTGAGAGTTCGATTCAAAAACCCTAGGAGATACAGAATCACGTGGAGAGGGGAGAGAGTGAGAGATACCGATTGGACTCGTTTGAAGAGCTGATTGAGACGACCAAGAGGATCTCCGCAGAGCAAAATTCTAGGCGCCATGAGTGTTATTTTGTGTCACCGAGAGAGATCGTTGATGGCGGAGGAAGGAGGAGACAACGGAGGAAGGAGGAGACAACGGAGACGAAAGGAGCTATTGGGCCTTCAGTTACTAGCTTAATGGGCTTCTGTTAAGCAAAACTTAACATTTTATTTACTTCAATTCCTTTTCTTTGCCAACTTTTATTTATTTAATTAATGAAGTTCGTTAATATGCGGATAATAAAAATATAAGAAAAACATATAAATTGTTTTGATGAAATAAATTTAATTTTCATCCAAGATTTGTAGGTCAGAAATTTGTGCTAGTTTTATCACTTATTACCGCTTAAATTCAATCTCAACTTAATATATGTTATGTATTTGTTGACAAAAATATACATTAGATTATAAATTTACGCTCATACAAATATTTTAAACTTATATGAAAATTAAATTTATTTATTACGTATAAAATAACAAACCATATTCTTTTTTTTATAAAAATGTATTGAAGTAAATCAATTATATTATGAAAATCGACAATCTCTTAAGTTAAAAAAATAGTAATTAGATTCTAATCCACATAAATATTTTTAAAATATTTTATATTCATAATTTATTCGTGAGATATAATATAATAGAGAATAGATTATAACTACGTAAATTTAGTGCATTTTTATTTTTTCATACTAAAAATCATTAGAGTTTAATGTAACGGATAAGAATTAAATATTATTAGAATTTATGTGTTTAACACTAATTCAAAACATCATACACAATATCCTGTATATGGACGTGTCCACAAAAATTAATTAATTTTAAAACTAATCTCACTACAATGAAAACAAACGAAAAGAATTAAAACTAAAATTATAACACATTATAAAGTTACAAAAAATAAGAAAAGACACGTTGTTTCCGTGCAATGCAAGGATTTGGGTCACAAAATCGTAGTTGGTGTTTGTATATATACTTGAACGTGAGTAAACAGACCTAAAGCTAAACCAAACTCTAGTCATATTTAGTACTTGTCTCATTATATAAAAGATTTGTCGTCATCGTTTCAGTAGATTGAATTAGGTTTCGGATTCGATCATGGAGGAGAATGGCTCTCGTCCTGTGAAGACCCCGAAGCTTGACAACAAAGCCGTCGTAGAATCGAAACCAACTTCCACATACAACAGACTCCGGGTTTGGGAGCCAGAAAAAGATGAATATGTTCGACAATATTTGCAATTTTACTATCAGTTCCATAAAACCCAGGTAAATTTGAAAATCTCCCCTGTTTGATCATTATCAGAAATTATAAAAGGCGTGTCTGATTTAATTGAAAAGAATACGGATGCAAGGATTTATAGTATGAAATCTACCCTCTATGATGCTTTTTTTTGTGGGTTTTTAGGGTTTTGGGATTGAATGGGAGAAATATGATTACTTTTTCGATAAGTGTCACCCTTATGATGGAGCACCACCAATCAGTGGCACAAAACAGACCAACGAGGAATTGGTCATTGAGGTGACTCTCCAAGCCATCGACAAATACAACAAAGACAATGTGAGTGCTTTGTAAATAAATGCTTTTGAGTTGCCACCAAGTTTGTTTTTGATCTCATTACTGTGTGTTAATTCTCCAGACTCCAGGGAGTAAAGCTTGTGTTTGCGGAGCTGGTTGAGGCAAATTTCATGCTTTCTGGTTATTTCGAAAACTGGGTCACTTTTTGGGCCATAGATTTGTCTTCCCCTTGTCCTCAGTCCAAGCTCTACCAAGCTGAAATACTAAGTCGAGCCGGCTCGTTTCTGGTTCCCATTTTCAGAGTCAAACCCACAGAGGAAGGTGACTTGTTTCTTTTGAACTTTGTATGCTTGTATTATATTCCAAAATCTGCGAGTTCCGCTTCAGATGACTCATATAAAATGCTAATTATTTATTTCTGCTTCTTGATGAGTATATATATATATATGTATGTCTATGTGATGCAGAGTTGATGGCAGCTCCGGTTCACGTGGATCCTCCGCTTCCCATGCATCATGACATAGGTGCGGCTTCTTTTTCTTATATTTTTGCTACATAGGGAAATTTGATGTTAGGGAATAAGAATGTTTATCTTGGGGATGATGGGTTAGTATTTGGAGTTATAATCGGTATTTAGTTACTTGTGTCACAAGTTTTTTCTATTTCTCGTGTTGCTATATATGCAGATAAACCCCCCATCGTATTCCGTTTCGCTGGTCCTGGAGAAGATCCGGTGCCTGGAACGCCCTTCGTTTTCAGTCGAGATGGTGTCGAAACAGAGGAAGATGAATGAAAATTGTTGCGTCAAGACAAATATGGGTTGGAGATTTTTTTGACTTTTTGAAACAAGAATTTTGTTTTGCATAGGATTCACCAATGAAGACATGTATCCATATTAACATATCTCTGTTCAGTATTTGGTTGGATTATTTAAGATACTCGGCTACCTTTTCTATATAGAGTTCTTATATATGATACCAGTTCTGATTTGTAACAGATTTGCCCTGTAGATTTATTTATTATATATAGAGTGATGGGATATAGGAATGTTGATCGGACCAAACATTTCTAAATAAAATCGAAAATTTTAATTTCGAATCAAGGAAACGACTAGACTTACAGCTGTTTTGTTAATGCAGCTAGTATGTTGTGAGACATGTGGTACGCAAACTTGTTAAACAATGCGTCGATGATTTCATTCCCAAAGTGTGCTACAAGTAACGATTTTGTGGCTGCTCTCACACATCTAGCTTCTTCTTGCCCTGCTTAGATTTATGCAAATTTGATTTACACTCTTCATCATCCTTACTCTGGCCAAGATCAAATCCATGAATCTCCAAGTCATTGATTTCAAAGGAACCTTCGTTTCGGATCATCTCTGTGACTTCTTCTTTGGCCGGATCATAAAATGGCACGTTAAAAGAACCAAAATTTATTCACTCACAAGACCCTATATTGTAGATCATAAGACCATCTCCACTAGTGCACTCTTCTAGGGGTGCTTATCATTAAATTAATCTTAAAATTAATATTAAACTAATCTAAGCACCCACTAACAATTCTTAACCAAACAACCCTTCCATTAGTGTATCCTTAACAAGGTTCTTAACCATTAAACTATTAATTTTTTAAATAATTCTTTATTGTTTACCAAAATTTTATTAAACTATTAATTAATATAAAATAACAAATCATTAATTAAATTATTGAAATTACATTTTAAAAATCAATCTTCCACTAGAGAATCCCTATCAAAAGTTATTAATCATTAAATTATCAATTTTTTAAATAATTTTTTTATTATTTATCAAATTTTTTAAAACTGTTAATTAATCTAAAATAATGAAACATTATTTAAATTATTGAAATTACATTAATATAAATATTTTATATTATTCAGAATATTAAACATATTTCACAAAATCGAATAACAAATACGAACATAAATTGTAATAGAGTAAACGACATATCTATAGAAAACGATAAATCCGAACATATTTTGAAAAAATATTTTAATATAAATATTGATATTAACATAAGATTTTTTGTGATATCAATAAAAAATTTAAATATTTTTGGTAATTTTTTTTTGTTGTTTTGTAAGTTTGTTTTTCATTTTTTGTAGTTTTTCTTTATTTGTAATTTTTATTTTTTTATTATTATTTTTAAATTAGTTTTTCATTTTTCTAATTTTTAAGTTTTTATTTCATTTTTCTAATGTTTTTTTCGTTTTATTATCTATTTTTAAAATATTTTACAAGTCCAAAACATATATTTTTCGTCTTTTTCCTTTTTTATTTTTTAGTTTTCTGTAGTTTCTTTTTTTCAGGTTTTTAATAAAAAGGAAAAAAATGAAAAAAAAAAAACAACAAACAAACAAACAGAAATGTCACCCAAACAAAAAAAACAAAAAAAAATATGGTTTCATGTGAAAGTGACACATGGCGTCAAGCACCGTGTAAGGAGCGCTCCTTCCGATCCTTAAATAAGGAGCGTTGCTTGACTTATTGCCTTTTTCTTTTTAGTTTTCATTTATTTTTTGTTTCGAAAACTGTGAAGAACCTCTTTATGCTCCCCGTTGGAGCTGGTCTAACAAGCTCAAATCTTCAGAACCAAAAAAAAAACAAGCGTAAATCTTTGAAACCATATGCGAACATAGTTTTAATGTCGAATATTAATTGGTGTTACATGTCCTTCCTTTCTGGCTTTCTCAAGAACATTAATAACTAGTACTAACTTATTTGCAATAGGCCATAACACAAGCAATCAAGCATTGCTTCACGAAACTCAATTTACTACTAGCAGCTGCATTGTTTTCCCGATCGATGTACATATCTTTTGGAAGGGGTTCATATAAGGTTCAAGCTGAGTTCCAAGCCAATGTCTTTGGACATCAGAGTCCACATAAGAATTGATAAAGTCAACTTGGGTATTTTTGCTACAATAAAGTTAAAGGATTTTATGCAAAAATGATAAAGTTGAAGAGATAAATTACATTTTTTTTAGTCTTTACTTGATTAATAAATCAATTTTTTTTTCTTTTTTTTTGATAAATAAATCAATTAAAGTTTAAAAAAATGTAGAACAAAAGAGATTCAAATCTGTTTATATAGTAGAACTTGGGCAGATTTAACCAAGTCAATTCCAAACTCCAAAATTTCCATGTACCGGGCCAGATTAATCTATTAGTGGGCCTAGCTTTGCGACCCGTGACCGTGTATATTAATCAAAATCTTGAGTAAGAGACACGATTACGCTTTTTCTTATTGTCCAAGGAAGTTGCGTTAGGGCTCCGATTTGATCATGGCGGAGTCTGTTACGACGGAGCTTAACTGTCGCCCCAATAAGATCCCGAAGCTGCAGGAAGATTGCCAAGGATCGGAGCCTTCTCGGAAAAAGCATCGCGAGCTCCGGTACGGAGACGAGGAGGATGATGAATATCTGCGACAGTACATGTTGTATCACTATCAGTTCGAGAAAACACAGGTACATCTCTATCTCTAGATCCCTCTCTCTTATTTAGAGTTAGAATTCGAAATCTGATAATGAAATTTTGGAATCTAGGGTTTCACGATTGATTGGGAGCAATTCGATTACTTCATGTATAGTAGATCTCTGGATCAAGCACCACCTATTGGCAGCAGACTCAGCAATTCTGAATTGATTCTTGAATCCACACTCTTCGCCATTGACNGAAGTTGCGTTAGGGCTCCGATTTGATCATGGCGGAGTCTGTTACGACGGAGCTTAACTGTCGCCCCAATAAGATCCCGAAGCTGCAGGAAGATTGCCAAGGATCGGAGCCTTCTCGGAAAAAGCATCGCGAGCTCCGGTACGGAGACGAGGAGGATCGGATGATGAATATCTGCGACAGTACATGTTGTATCACTATCAGTTCGAGAAAACACAGGTACATCTCTATCTCTAGATCCCTCTCTCTTATTTAGAGTTAGAATTCGAAATCTGATAATGAAATTTTGGAATCTAGGGTTTCACGATTGATTGGGAGCAATTCGATTACTTCATGTATAGTAGATCTCTGGATCAATCACCCCCTATTAGTAGCAGACTCAGCAATTCTGAACTGATTCTTGAATCCACACTCTTCGCCATTGATAGACACAACGAAGCTCAGGGAACCCAACTTGTGTTTGAAGAGCATATAGCAGCAAATTACACATTTGCCAATTGTATTCACTATTGGCTAACGTTCCGGGCTAGAGATATGTCTTCAACCAATCCACAATCCAACATCTATCAAGCTGACCTGTCGCGACTCGGCCAGACGCATCGAATGCCTATATTCAGACTCAAGCCTACTGACGAAGAGATTGATTCTATCCAAGTGAAACCTCCCCGTCCCATGTATTACGAGTTTGGTACGGCTTCTTCCTCTTCTCTCTACAATTAAATANAGAGCATATAGCAGCAAATTACACATTTGCCAATTGTATTCACTATTGGCTAACGTTCCGGGCTAGAGATATGTCTTCAACCAATTCACAATCCAACATCTATCAAGCTGACCTGTCGCGACTCGGCCAGACGCATCGAATGCCTATATTCAGACTCAAGCCTAGTGACGAAGAGATTGATTCTATCCAAGTGAAACCTCCTCGTCCCATGTATTACGAGTTTGGTACGGCTTCTTCCTCTTCTCTCTACAGTTAAATCNAAATAGTTGAACATAGGATAAGTTGATTCTCTTTATTTACATTGTATGATATTGATATTGAATGTGTTTTGCTTTGGGTTTATGTAGGTAAACCACCTATAGTCTTTGCTCTAGCTGGTCCAGAAGATGATGCATTTCCTGGAGTCCCCTTTGTCTTCGATCGAAGTGGAGCTGGTTTCCATCCTGATGACTTGTGTGATTCCGATTGAGATATGTACATGCCAATCCCTTGGTCACAAACTTCTTTAGCACAGACCTCAGTTGAGAAAGAAACCTTGTCCTTCTTAAATATATGCCTATCATATATCGACGGATTTGTACAATAGTGGATATTTTCTTTATTGTTGTCAACTGTCTAATAACAAGGAGTGTGGACTCTAGTGGATGTTCAATGGTCTACGATATTGAACATGTACCCGCATGATATAACATATATTCCCATTAAATCGAGTAGCAACCTTTCTTTGTATATTATAGTTTAAAAAAAACAACAGTAAGGGTTGGTATGTTTTTTGGATAAACTTTATCTTTAGACCTCGTGAATCAACATGTTTATGCTTATATTTTGGGTAGAAGGATATATAGTGTCTTGTGATCAACTTTAGGATGTTGAAATGTTGAATAATGCATGTCATTCCTTTCTCACTTCTTTTGTAACGCAAAACAGTATGGTTTGATCAATAGTAAAGCTATTACGACGGGAGAGACAGATGATTTTATTGGTCCATGTGTGTTCAGATTTCTGGATGCACACGTCAAATAAGGTTCTTGTTGAAATAATTCTTCTACTAGTATTCAGGTTAATGAATTTTGTGATTCCAACTTGTAGATTTATGCACATCGATCGAATTATGCAAGAATCATGAAATATCAGTGTTAATTATTGTTCACTAGAAAGAAAGAAGACTTACCAATGGAAAATCAATTTAACAAGAACCAGAGCCGGGGCCCATATCAAAACAATGGAAAGCCTTGTTTATGGCCCGTTTTTCTACCAAGATTTATGCTCTTTTTTTTTTCTTCTATGCTAGCTCTTGATTATTGGACTTTCTTTTAGAAATCTTGTGTATTTTTCATAGTCCAAGTCATTATTTGAATGTGTTTTTTTGAAAAATAATTTAATTTAGATACCAAATTTAAAATAAATGAAAACAAAGAAACCTACTATTTATTTCTCTTCTCCCCACTCACAATTTTTTAATTAATTACAAGTAAGTCTTTTTCTTAACATAACAATTTTTTATTGTTACTTATAAATTTAAGAAAGTTTGATTTGAGATTTGAATTAATTAGATTCTAAACCCTAATATGATGTGTTTAAAACGTTGTTAGTTTCTAGAAAGAGATTTGTCATGCTTTTGTACATAAACTATACAAAAATATATAACTAAATTTTATTAGTGTATTAACTAGTAAGAATGATTCAAGTTCAACGTTATTTATCATTTGAAGATAGATTATTCAAACATAATTTTTATTTTAAAAAATTAAAATATCATTTTACATTTTATAGTATTTTATAGAATCCATAATCTATTAAGCAAAAGTGTCTCGCCTTAACAAGAAGTTTCAAACACACATATTTAGGCTCAAGCCCACCAACCAAGAAATCATCTCAACATCTTCAAGTTCGACATCTTCAAACTCATTTTTATGTTCAAAATCATCTACCGTGTAACAACTGATCTAAAAAATTAATCAAATATATGTGAAGAAAACTTACCTAGCAAAAAAATTAGAAAGAAAATGAAAAATTACTTACTCTTTTATGATTTCTCATTTTAGGACATTGACTTTCTTTACAGACTCTGAGAGATTTCAGAAAATTAAAAACATNCTAGCAAAAAAATTAGAAAGAAAATGAAAAATTACTTACTCTTTTATGATTTCTCATTATAGGACATTGACTTTCTTTACAGACTCTGAGAGATTTCAGAAAATTAAAAACATTTTTATGCGTCTTGCACACCCCTCACCAATGCGACCGTCCAACAAGTAGTTGTCAACTAGTAATTGTTTCATAAGTACTAAACAAAAATTAAAAATTACAAATGCCAAATAGTTCAAGATGCATTTGGTTTTATTTTTATTCGATAAAAATTACTCTTGTTATTTTTAAGAGAAGAGAATATATTGAGCGAGCTATGAAAATTATGAGTTTATTTTTTCTTTTCATTTCTATGTAGTGTGTTGCCAAAAAACAAAAACAAAAAAAACAAAATTGTAGTTTGGTATTAATGGATATGCATGATTTTATATTTCTCCTAGCTAGTTTGAACTTTATATATGGCATACCTTCATTTGATCCACGACATGTCCAAGAACACCAAAGTAACCCCTTCAATCCCAAGAGTCAATTTCCTACATATTTAAAACCATAGTTACCAAAATACACATAAACAAATGATCAAACTAATGATCAAACTCTAACAAAATGTACCAAAGAGTTTACCTGCTGGTATACATAGTCTTCATAATCCTCTTATGTAATCACTGGTTTATATTCAGACTCCTAGTGTTAATAATATTATACCTCTTCTTCATTTTCTGCCTCACAATGCTGAGATGTATGAGCTCCTCCTTTTACAAATCTATATATTACCCAAACATATACAAACAAGTTATAACTAATCAATGTGTTTTCATATATCAGCATGAAAAATCACCTAACCGTATGATAATTTTCATCAATACCAAACAAATTATTTTTGTTAATATGTATATACTATTGATATTTATATTTTGTAACATATATCACAACATTTACCGTATTATCATTTGTAGACATATCTCCAGTTTTCGAATTTAATGTCATTCCTCTTAACTTTTTATTGCCACCTCCATAGGATTGATTATTTCCCATTTGATCTATTAATTTTTATAAAATATAATGATTAATTCATGTGTTCTTTAAAAATTTAATTAATCAATTTATAATTAACAAAACAACAATGAAAAACATATTCCGATTATTTTTTCTTTCTTCCCAAAGACAATATTATACAAAACAAAGATGTTCCACACTAATTAAACAATTTTTTTCCCTAATCAGATTTTTGAATAGCAAACATATAGAAATATGATGACTTCTTAAGAAAAAAAGATTTCATATGATAAACTAAATCTAAAACATGAACAGTCTAAATTACCAAGCTTATAAATTTAATTAAATGTGAAGAATGACAAATATCATCACGATGAGATGATAGTAATGGGTGGAGTTTTGGGGGTGACAAAAATCTAAATCAAATTTCAACCGTCTCATATAATTAAATCTGCATTTTTTTTTCTTTCATATAATTAACTAATGTTAGTAATATTGTGGTTTGGTTAATTAATAACACTCAGATGAATAATCATATGTCGTACCAAAAAAGGAAAACAGTGGGCTATTTGAGCCTATGTCATGTATATATAATGGGCATATGATAAGCCCATCAAAAGGGTCATAAAGCACAAGCCACGGCAGTCTAAACCGTCTCCTCTGGAGTAGCAACAAATTTTCTCTCGAAAAACAGCGTTAGGTTTCCGATATCGATAATGGCTACCGTATCTCTTTCTGCGGTGGATGTTGATTTTCGCCCTGCAAAGGCGACGAGATTAGACGGAAAAGCCCTCGTAGAATCAAAGCCAGTCTCCACATACGGCAGACTCAAGATTTGGGAGCCAGAGAAGGATGAATACGTACGACAGTATTTGCAATTTTACTACCAATTCCACAAAACTCAGGTAAGATTTTTCGCTCGGAACCATTCTTATCAGCAAAATTAGGGTTTATTCGAGATTGTAATTTGATGGATCCGCTTGAGCTGTTAATATGTTTAACTTATCTGTTGCTTTTTGTTGTAGGGTTTTGGGATCGAATGGGACAAGTATGATTACTTTTTCGATAAGTGTCACCCTTATGATGGAGCACCACCAATCAGTGGCACAAAACAGACCAATGAGGAACTGGTCGTGGAGAAGACTCTCCAAGCGATTGACAAATACAACAATGACAATGTGAGTGCTTTGAAAATAGATGCTTTTAACTTGCCACAAAGTTTTGTTTTTGATCTCATTACCTTGTGTTGATTGTCCAGGGAGTAAAGCTTGTGTTTGCCGAGCTCGTTGAGGCAAATTTCATGTTTTCTGGTTATTTTGAAAACTGGGTCACTTTTTGGGCCATAGATTTGTCTTCCCCTTGTCCTCAGTCCAAGCTCTACCAAGCTGAAATACTAAGTCGAGCCGGCTCGTTTCTGATTCCCATTTTCAGAGTCAAACCCACAGAGGAAGGTGAGACTTTGTATTTCTACTCGGTGTGATGCTAAGTTTTATCTTCTGCTTTGATGTATATTTATACATATATATGTGATGCAGAGATGATGGCGGCTTCTGTTCACGTGGATCCACCCCTTCCCATGTATCATGACATAGGTACACTTTCTTTCTTCTCATTTACTTTGGTGTTATATAGTTCAATAAAAGATGTAATCAAACTATTCGGTACTGATTGAAAAAGAGAAGAGAATAACTGTCAACCTGTGTTAATGCAGATAAACCGCCCATTGTCTTCCGTCTAGCTGGCCCTAGAGAGGATCCTGTTCCGGGAACGCCTTTTGTTTTCAGTCGAGATGCCGTTGAAGATGAATGAATATAGTTGCATCACTTGATTAGCAAAAGTTGTTCTTGCCTAAGAAGGGATTAGTTTTATTGTAAACTAGTGCTAAATCCCCGAAATATATAGTAGGTACGGGGAACCCAAGTTGGATTTAGTGATGTAACTAACTACTTTGTTTCTGAATAACTATTAGATCTTGTTATTACTAGTTCAAAAATTACTAGTGTTTTTCCTTAAAATCATCTTACAATTAATGATATGAAAGATCAAGTAACCAATTCTTTGCCTAAGATAGGCCTCTTTCTCTCTGTTTTCGGCTTCCTAAAATTTAGTGATTGCCTAATTTGAAAGCTTCAATTATGTGCTCGTATTAGTAGAGAGATTGCATCTGTACCATAAGCTCTGTTTTACCATAGATTCATTGGATAATCTGGAAATACAAAAAACCATTGATTCTGATTTTGAGAAATGGCGGCTCATATGTCGTCGGCAGAAATGTTGATTTTGGTGAGGAATCCCTTTGGCGAGTGCAACATTGGATTCAGATTGTCTAGGCCTTTCCAAACCGGCTCGTCAAGTTGGGAATTGAGTGAAGAAGGTAGATCATGTGATAGAAAGGGTGGGTTCAAATCACCAAGTGATTCCTTTACTTTGTTTTTCTTCCCTTTATTGCTGTCGTTTGCTCTGTTCTGGTCTCAGTTTTGTTATTGATCGTGGACCTTGTTTCTGGCATCTGTTTTAGCTAACTATGCATCTCTCTCTCTCGAATAAAAACCATAATAACAGCTCCTCATAGATAATTAAGATTAAACTAAACTGCATGTGTGTTCACTCCAAAACCTCTAGTCAAATACTTAATACAAAAATGTTTTACACATTAAAGAAAATCGAACTATCTTAAACCACCGAACATGTTTTAAATATTAACAGAAAGTAGATAACTCCATCATGTTCTCAAGCTCCATCACGTTTCTTCTTGGTAGGGTAGTGAATTTCAGTGAACAAGGATTGTCTGTTGCCTTTGGTCTGACGGTAAATGTACCCGAATCCCCCTTCAAATCCCCAAGATGGACCCCAAGAATTTTGTATGATCCAGTATGGTCTTCCATTAAGGTTTCCATATCCAATGATGAGAACAGCATGGAATCCTTGAGAAGGAAGACAGGGGCCGGGAACAGAATCATAGATTCTCTATAGAAAAAAGCAAACCCATTCTAATTTTATATCAACTGTTATATAAGGACAATATATTAAGTCGAGTTAAACACACTTACGATATTGCGGTTTATGCCATAATCTTGCAATGTTGATGTTAGTGGTAGTATAGCAACCACGGGTTGTTGTCTGACAATGTCTTTTAGCAAAACATCATCAACATCGGAGATGGTTTCGTAGCCATCAATGTCATAAAAGTGTACCTATAATATCAAGTAAAATTTAGTGGTTTGCGATAATTAAAATTTGGATTTAGTCATTTAACAAAAGTAAAGTGCACACCGCTTTTCCATGACGACAATTTGATTGTTCCACCACATTTTTTTGTTGTCTACATTGATCTTCTGAGCAAATTCCATGTTGATGAACGTACTTAAAGGCTTTTCTGGTATTTGTGATTCCATCCTTTGGATCAAATTTGACGACGTTCACCAAATGCTGAATGGAAAATTGATGTTGTTCGCGCTGGATGCGGATACCAATATTGTAAAGTGCTTGCACCGATCTTCCAACAGAACATCCCCAACAAGTAGCTGCATTCATCATCAACTGATGAGTAAATGGTTATGCAGGTTAGAGGTGGGTGTAGGTGTAGGCATTCGGGTTCAGGTCGGGTATTTCGGGGTTAGGAATATAAAACCGGTTTGGGTATTTTTTAGTTTCGGATCGGGTTCGGTTCGGTTCGGGTAGAAAATAAAAAAAACAAAAAAATTCGGGTTTAGGTTCGGGTCCGGTTTTTCAATATACAAAATCCAAAATATTCCTAAAAAATATAAATTAATAAGTTTTTTTTAAAAAAAAAAAACAATACACCTAAATTGATTATTTTATATCTATATATATAAATAAACCGAAAAACAAAAAAAAAATATTTGTAAAATTTATCTAAAATAAATGAATATACCAAACCTATAACCAATATATTTCTAATTATATATGTGTTTTATAATTTCCGGATGTTTCAGATATCTCGATTTTGTTCGGGTTCGGGTTCGGTTCTTCGGGTTTAGAAGTTTAATACCCGTTCGAGTATTTTTAAAAAATCAGATCGGATTCGTTTTAGATAATTTCGAGCGTGTTCGGTTCGGGCTTTCGGGTGCGGATATTTTTGCCCACCCCAAGGTGGGTGTTTCGGTTTTTGGTTATGTTACGTTTCGGTTTCGTCGGTTTTTTTGAGTTTTCGATTTAAGAAATTGAAACCATAATAACTAATATAGACTTCGGTTCGGTTTGGTTTCAGTTTTTATCGATTTGAAGCAACATAAATAATTAATAAATGAAATCTAAATTAAATAATTATAAATTTAAACATTAAATAATTAATTTGATCATATAAAAACTAGAAACAAAGAGATGAACGAGTCAAAAATAAAAGAAAATGTGAAAATTTAATTAGGAAATGTCTATATATAATGTATTTTATTTGTTTTCAAAGATTTATTCATATGAGTATTATTTTTCAAAATAACTAGGTGACCAAACTTGATAAAACTGTTTTTAATACAATAAATTTTAAAAACCCAAAAACCCAATTGTTTTTATGGTTTTAAACCGAGAGATGTTTTAAAAATAATAACCAAACGGGTTATTTGATAAAACCGAACCAAAACACCTAATTACAGTTCGGTTCGGTTTTTTACCCACCCCTAGTGCAAGTAATTTTGTTTTAGTTGAGCTCTAACAACCGACTCAATTATCTAAAAGAGCTTTTATTTCGTAACTAGATGGATCTATAGAAGGAGATACTAATAATTGATTACCTTGTCTTCCTTGATCCAATGTTGTTCCAACGATGCCAATCACATTTCTCCAATCCCAAGAGTCTTCTCTAGCATAAGTCCAGTAATCTGAAAAAACCCATTTCTTGTGTGATTATGCATGCATGTATAAAGAATTGAGGTAATGCTATTTAATTATAAAGACTGATTACTACATTGTTGTTGGTGTTGTTCTTCATAATCAGCATGGTTAGTTGCTTCTCTGCTACTACTTGCTTCTCCAAACGCCTATATTCAAAACAAATTAATCAACTTTACAAAAGTTATATTTATCTTTGGGAACCATAAAAAATGATAACAACATTATACATTACCTTATATTTGATTTTTTTTGGTAAATGGTCACCTTCATCTTCAATTTTCTTTTTACCTTTATCCATATACACCTGAAAAAAATAAAACATATAAGAAGGTTAGAACTTTTTATCCAAGTATGAAAATCATTATAAGGTTATAAGAATTAATAAACTCAACGAAACACTGAAAAATAACAAACGAACAAAATAAGATCCTATATGGTTGAGTAATTAATCTCCTCTCTTATGTGTTAACCATACACATATGCTCCAATGTATTAGGATCACATTTTACCTTTTAAAAAACACAACTTTATCACACACACACAAAATTTCATCCAAGAAAGCTGAAACTAATTGTTACAACTTGCATACATGAAATTAAAGTTGAAAACCACAAAATCATAAAGCCTAAACTTTATAGGTGTAAGATCAAGAATATAGAAAGATTGGTGCTTTTTTAAAGAAACAAAATGTTAGAATTTATACAAAGAAAAATTTACACTCATTGAGTGAGAGAACATTATGATCTAAAAGATCTAAGACAAACACCATAGCCGAAACATATATAGCTTCTTCAAGCCTAGGGTCCTCACGTACGTCTGCCGAATGGAGACAAAGATTGGTGCTTTAACCAAGCCTAAACTCATTATTAGACTAAACAAAACATTGAAAACCACAATGAAATGATGAAAACCTTTACAATGAAATGATTCACTAAACAAAGCCGGAACATTGAGAAAAACGCAAAACGATCTTTAAAAATGAGAGCTTTAGTACAATAAAACTCTTAACAATACAGAGATCAAATCATCAAACCACTACACAACAAACAGCTAAGAAGATCCAGAGAAAAAAGAACAACTTTTTCAAATTAGAAGAAAAGAAGTCGATCGAAAAACTCACCAATTTGTTAAACCATAGACTCACAAAAAAACACGAAACGAAANAACCACTACACAACAAACAGCTAAGAAGATCCAGAGAAAAAAGAACAACTTTTTCAAAGTAGAAGAAAAGAAGTCGATCGAAAAACTCACCAATTTGTTAAACCATAGACTCACAAAAAAACACGAAACGAAAAAAAGATTCAAAGCTGGAATGAGAGAAGAAGATGAGCTTTCTTCAGTTACGAAGAAATCTCCATTAGAGGGGGAAGGAAAAGCTTTAAGCTTTCTGCTTTTTTAAGGAGAGAGAGCCTAGCTACTAAAATCCAGTGTCAGTTTTGCAGGTTGCAAAAGGCTTTTTCTCATGGCAATCTTTTTTTTTGTCTTCGACTTCAGTACTGCTGAGTAGACAATTACTATCACACCCTCAAACCTCATACAAAGCATGACATTTTACAAATTAAGTTTACAAACACACGACGATCGGCGCAGATATATTGTAGTCAGATTAATTTAGTTTCATTTTAATATATTAGTATTGTTGCATTTTGATCATGTAGTTCATTATGTGCATGGTCCATACAAATACGATGTTGTTTATGCGACAAGGATCATAAGATGTTCTTTTTGTCAATAGATATGTTATGAAAAGAAAAAGACAATTTATAACTACACACACCATAACCCCAAAACCGTTAGTGTGGGATGCCCCACTTAAAGGCAAAAAAAAGGAAATCAAAACTATCCCAAAGCTTCAATTTGGTCCCTCATTGTATATATAGCTAGTGTTAG
>OVAF01000615.1:0-23526 GCA_900406245.1 Odontarrhena argentea | reverse complement strand
ATACCCTAATTTTATATGATTTTAACCCTAAAACCTAAACCCTAGAAACCCTAAGTACATTCTAAAGCTTATAAGTTATCTAAACCCTAAGCCCTATAGCCCTAAACCCTAGCAAATAATTCAATTATAAAGATTTTTTACAAAATAAAAAGTGGTACATTTGAAAAAAAATTTGGAAGATGGTAGATTTAAAAAATGGTAAGTGGAAGGTGGTATTTTTGACAATTCTCCTGATTTTTTCTTTTCAGACTCTCACGTCATGCTTTACAAGTGTTTCCTTATCGCTTATTTTTATTTTTTCCTTTTATTTTATTTCATTCACAGTTTGTATTCTCAAACGTTTCGGGGGAGGTTGAAACTGAAAGAATAAAGTTAAAAAAATTTTTTTTAAAAAAAACCAAGACAAAAATGTCAACAAACAAATTGCACAAATGTTCTACAGCAAAAACAAGAAAATCAAATAGGAAGAAAAACAATTGTTTAAGTTCAACAGACGAATCCCTGAGGAACATTGTTGCCGCATGAGTTGAGAAGCAAAGTGAGATCAATGGGAATTTTGACCGGAGCAACTGCGAGAAGTTCGGATTTAAGGGCAGTACAAAGACAAACAGCAGCTTCAAAATCAGCCAAACCTTTGATGAGCGAGCAACACTCATGGCTCGGTGGTGTACCGATGACCTCATGAACCAGACCTAACCAACTACCACACACTCCGAACTTGAGCGTGTCTCTAGGACATTTACTGGAGGGCTGTTTTGTAGGAGGAGGAGGGCATGGCTTGACTGCTTCACAGTAGAAGAATATTACGTTGAGTAGTAGAACGACAACAAGTGGCCGCAAAGCTTTTGAGACTGCCATTATCTATACGGCTATGGGATACCACAAATAGAAGAAGAAACTAGACAGGCCCTTTTATTTGGTTTCTCTCTTTGTTGGGGTATTTATCATCGTGCCTTTGTGGCTACAATTCTTTGTTATCTATTGTCCATATTTGTATTCTTATCGTAAATGAAATCTTGGCTGAACTCGTTCTGATCACTCGAAAATATGATTCCAAAACAACACAGTTGTAACTATGAATATGAGATGGATTAATTTATGACGAGCAGAGCATTGACCCTTGGAGGAAAAGTAAAAAAAAAACTTTCCTTCAGAAAAAAAAAAAAACTAATAATAAAAAAATTGGATTTGTAAAACACCTTGGAGAAGAAGTTAAGGATAAACATCAAACAAAGACCTAGCTCTCTACAAGCAACTATATATATATCAATTCGAGACTCCTGTGGCTAAGTCAGTTTTCCAAATAAGAAGAAAGAAAAATGGGGTTCATAAGAAGCAACTTCTACTTTCTCTGCGGAACCATCTGTGGAATTTACATCGCGCAGAGCTACACCGTTCCAAACATAGAGAAACTGGCTCAAGCAGGCGTTTCCATGGCCAAGCAGATCGAAGAAAGATATCGCAAGTCAAATACCAAGCCCCCACAAGACTTCCAAGACTAAATTCACTCAATCTCCTCTATCTAGATTTTTATTTAAATCATACAACACTTTGTAGGATGAATTTGTTTTTTTTCCTACAAGCAAAGACTTTTTTATTTTCTTTAATCAAACCAATCAATACCAACAACTCTTTATATCTTACTACAGACTCAGAGTGGGCTTATACCAATACCAAGAAATCACCCCTGTTCTGGTACTACAGCTACTGATTTTACAGCTTAAAAGGAAACCCACTTAAATTCATCTTTTTAAACAAACCGTAAATAAATACCTTTGTTTAAAGAAAAAGGTTAAGAGAACTCTGCAAGATTTGATGAGTAAGGATGAAGAAGCTAACCCCCATAGCGTTCTTTATGTCCGGTTTAAGATGTATCCAATCACGCAGCCGAGCAGGCCCACCAGCAACATCATCAGCAAAGGATAACCACCCGCCTGCTTCTTGCTTGATTCTTTCTTCAGCATTTCCTGCATACAAAATAAGATTTTAGGCGGTTGACTAGTAGATACCTTAATGCACATGGAACAACCACGTACCAGTTCCTGTCTGAGCCTTTGACTTTGTTGAATAGCAGAAGTCTTCTCCTCAGTCAATTTGGAAATCATGGACCATGCCTGAGCAAAAACTTTTATGTTGAGATTGACTATTCCATAAGCACACTAAAACCTAGAAATTCAAAAAATACAGGATTCTAAAATTACCTCTGAAGATTTCTCGCTTGTTTCTTCTAGCGTTCTCGACACCTGAAACAAGAAGATGCATTAGTTGCACTCAATGCATTAACTATCTCTCTGGGTAACAAAGAGGATATGTAATCATCTCACATCATCAAATAGTGTGCCAGTTTGAGAACCAAACTCATTGACAGAAGGCCTTGGGGAGTTCCCTTCTTCAGATCCTTCGGGGACAGGTGAAGGCGGATTAGCAGGGATGTAAACAACACGCAATTTGAAATCCTCAATCACCCGACCCGCCTCCTTGTTGAACTGCAGAACCATTTCATGTAAGAAAAAGTAAACAGGGAAGGTAAAAAATCTTGAGAAGAACCAGGATTGAGTCCAACCATTTCAGCGAGAACTTCCTTGGAAGTTGTACCATCGGAGACAATAACACTCTGAACAAGAAACTTGTCTTTGCATTGCATATCCAGGGGTGCCTCTTTCTGAGCTTGCATCGTAACTAAAACAAAGCAACTCAATCATTCAGATTCCAATTATAAGTAGATGAAGATTTTACTCAGTTCCATAGAATAAAGAAAGAGAGAGTTGATCTCATCAACTTGAACCTGTTACATTGCAGGAATCTCCGGGGAGGACAACACCAGTGTTAGGACGAACACAATATTTGCGAGGATTGGTTGTTTTAACCTGTTGAATAAACGAGAATTACGACAAGATCGAAACAAGAAAGTGCAATGGAAGAATCGTTTTTCCTTTTTACCTTAAATGCGACATATTTACTGGTCTTGTTGGTCAATTGCATCGAACAAGAACTCTGTTTTTTCAACTCAACTTCAACCCAACAAAAAAAAAATCAATCGCCAAATCAAGAATACAAAGGCCAAATGTAATCGTAAACGGAGATTACGAAAGGAACTTACAAGGGAACTTAAGCTCTGTAGGATGGATATTGACGAGGTCTCCTGTCGTCATGATTCAAGATCCCTTCGCTTTCTATCCGGATTTCCAAAATTTTGATTTTTAGGGTTTACTGATCGAACAAATTTTTGATTCGATCAGAGAGAAATTATAACTTTTGAGCCAAAATTGGTAAACTGCTCTTTCTCTCTTTTTTTTTTTACGGTCACCGATTGGCTGTGATGTTTGCCTGCGTAAAACGACCGTTACGTTAGCCGTAAACAGAAATCATCAATTCAAGGCTCTCTTTCTTATTCGCTACCACGTAAGCCCATATGACCCAAATAAGCCCAACCTCCGGACTCTTTCTTACTTTCGTACTTTCACTTCATCGGTCTACTGGGCTTTTTAAAACTTTTTATAAAGACCAGTAAGAGCACCTTTATTGGTGACGAAGGTGGAGTGTCTTAAGCTTTTTTGATAAAAATTAGGTTAGTACCCATGTTTTTTTTTTTTTTTCTGATAAACCGTGGAAGTTCCGAACTTTTGGTTCATAATCTCCCCCGGTGCTCGGAGCCAGCCGTTGATGATACCACATTTAAAGCGTAAATCACTCCTCCCAAGTGGACTCGAACTAGTGACCTTGAGTATTTCTCAAGTACCACTAGACCAAGAGCCACTTGGTGGTTAGTACCCATGTTGGTGTGTAGGTTTCCATCGTTTTCTATTGTTAGAATATTTGGTGATGTTGTGTTTTAAGATAAAATGCAATCTCCAGACATAAACCATTTAGGAATAAATTAAGAACCATGTTTCACAAAAATGGAATCTAACTTTTCATCATTAAATTTTTAGGTTACTAAACCTTTTTGTTTTTGATACAAACTATATATTACAGCTGCATGTCTCTCGTCAAAACACATCAAACATAAATACTGAAAACAACATATACCTCAAAAAAATTATTCAAAAAATAAAAAAAAACTTCAAAAATGTTATAAAATCTTTGGTTTTAATATCTTTCATAAAGTTTAAATCTTTGATAGTTCCAATATATCCTCTCTTTCTAATTATTTAATTTTTGGGGGTTTTTTTTTATGTTGCATATTTAGTGATACTTCAATGCAATATTAGTCAATGTTTTGTTGTTTTTAACGGTTTGTATTCCTCATATAGTTTTTTTTTTTCTAATTGACTGAATTATTTTGGGCTTAATAACATAACATTTAATTTTGTAAACATACAAATTAAAAAAATATATAGAATATTTATGTACATAGAGAATACTATATATAATTGAATATGAAACATTTCTTTGTGTTTAAAAAAACTAAAAACCCAAAATATATTTAGAAATTGATGAAGTATTACAAAGAGAAATTGCTATGAGGGTATGTTTTTCATATTCAAGGTCTAAAAAAAAAAAACAAATTCCGCTTAGACTTGTATTTCAAAAAAGTATAAGAATTAGAGAAGTCGAGAGGTTTAAAAGTTAGTCATCAATGTCTTCTACTACTAAATACTTACTTATAATACTTGTGATGAAAGTCTTAAAATAGAAGATGGAGAGAAGATGAAGCAAATAAGTAACGTTTATTATTTATTGTTATGAATGTGTCATATATTAGTACTCCACGTGTCACTCATACGGAGAGTGAATTCATCTTTCGAATAATAGATTTAAATATTAAATAAAAAGTTATTAATGAAGAAACTGAGTTTGTTACATAAAGGAAAACATAGCAAACAGAGAAAAAAACAGAGGGGAGATAAAGAAACATCTCAATCCTAATAATAAAGATTTTTAGATGTTCATTAATAATATCGAGACGTTTTAAAATATAAGATAAAAAAGTTAAAACTAATAACAATATGACACATATAGAAGAGAATGTCTTTAACATTTTTTTAATAATAAATTTTAAACACTTAAACCACCTCCTACGGAGGTTCAAAGAGGTTCAACTATTTTTATCAAATTAATTATTTAATTTTATTCTTAAATTGTGTACAAAAATATTAATGAAATAATTTTAAGAAACTTATGTGGGGTTTCATTGTTGGAGGTGCTCTTTGTCTCACAATGGTGCTTGGGTGGAAGTGTTTTAAAACAAAAACAAAAAAAAAATATAAAACAAAGATAACCAATAGAAAACTGACATTGCTAATATGAGTGTCTTTAGAAGTGGGTTAGCGTGTCTTGTGGGTCTCTCTAAATATATTTTTCTACTCTCTCTCCTCTTTAGAAGGGAGAACATGAAAATACCTTTAGAAAGACACTACAAGACACTCATCCATGTTTTAAAGACACTCACTTTACACATGTTACATTTTTATTGCTTATAGTTCCTTTACTATTCAATATTTACATTTTTAGTTCTTCAAGAGGGTCTTAATTTAAATTTAAAAAATTGAATGAGATACCCTTAGTATCACTAATGGAGGTGGTTTAAGGTTGGGTCGTCCATTAAAATATATAATCTCCTTTAGAGAAAAGAAGAAGATTTTGACTCATTCTAAGGTGTCCACATAGGACAAACAATTGAGAATATTTGTGAACAACCAAATTGTCAATTCATCTCTAAAAAAAATTGAGTATTTAGTATAATATAGACTTTAACGTATATTCTGAAAAATAAGTCTAAACGTTCCAAGTCCAACATTGATAACTAAGAACCGTCCCCTCTCCACTCTCATTCATAATATAACTCCTCTATTTCTTCTCTGATGAGGGTTTTAATACCGTTCCACAATGAAACAACGATAGTAGCTCAGTGAGGCACGGTAGAGTTTCCATTGTGACTCGCTTTCTTCCCCCAAAGTCTTGTCATCCGAAAACCATAACGAGGTTAATATATGGGATCAAAAAAGCGAGTCACAAAATTGAAATTTTCACCACATAAACTCCTTGAAAGAGAAAGGGAATTACGGTGACCAACCTCTTCGGCCACCTAATATTCGACTCTTCTTTCTCACCGCCACCATTACCACTTTCAGGTTATGCATTTACCTCTTCTCTCTTTAAAATTTTTACATTATCCATGTATGTCTCTGTAGAAACCGCTTAAAAACAAATAAAAATCGTATCCAATTACTGTTAAAGTGTCTCTACATAGCCAAGTTTGTTCTATGGAACAAAAGAATAGCCTTAGATTCAGTGAAGCAGGTTTGGCATGACATGTAAAATAACTTTCTACCCACCAAAACAAAACTCTACTTTTTATTTTATAGGTTAATATATATAAAATACTGCTTCAAATTATTAAGTGAAAAAAATATAATTTATATCTTTGCAAATGGTCATGAGATCGAGCTTTCAAAATCAAGTCTCAGATTAACATACTCCAATGGTTTCTTAGTGGCAGTTAATCCTAGATAAAAATGATATTCTCTGATAAGAATGTAAGCTATAACTAGTCATGCATAGATTCCATTGCCCATCTATCAAACCATGATTCTCTTTCAACAAACCCTATTACTAACTAAGAGAAACAACTTAGACATATGAATAATGAACATGAAACCAAGAGATACTGAAATCCTCTAAATTAAATAGAAGGGTTCAAAAAACTTCTCCAAATCGAGGATAAGGGGACGAGAACATTTCCCTTTCAGAATAGGTTTGAAATATAAACTCGAAGAAAGAAAAGAACAAAGAGCTTATGAAAGCTGATAAACTGGTTCGCTCGGATGCTTTGGAAGTTGGTGTTCTTTTTTGGTCGTGGCTCTATATATTTATAAGGAAGAGAAGCCGGCCAGAAGTTGAGAAGATCTCGGATTGTTCTTGAATTAAGGATATAAAATTTAGCATTGTATTCTTCAAATTTGATCGAATCTAATAAGATTCGATCTAATATTCTTCAATGAATATTTTTAGATGACAACTAAAATATCTCTTGATGAAGCCAAAATATATCATGATGATTCTCAAAGCTTTAAGTACTTATCCATCTCATTTGATCGATTCCAGGATTTTCACTCGACCAAATGGGCTTTAGAAAGATATCTCTTCATTGATGGGGTGTTTTCTCCTTGGTTATTGGGCCGAATGACCTCATTCCAAATCTGTGTGACATCTACTTCATGTTGCTTTCTTTTTTTAAAACATCTGCTTAATCAAAAATTCACATCATTTTCATTTAGGCTTGGAATTCTTGTGCTGGAATGCTGAATTTGGAGAAAATATTCGTTTAAGTACCTCAAATGCCTTACGGTTTGAAAACACGAAAAGGTCAAAGTCACCAGTATTTTAGATGGTTTCTTGAGGTTCGTTAGGAAAAACACTAAAAATATATAGTAAAAAGGGTTAAATATCATGGGTAAACGACGTTAAGTTTGTAATGTAAGAAGGTTAATTTAAGGGGTGAAGCTTAAAGTGTTTAAGGGCTACCTTATTTGTCGGATGTAAGACATTATGCAAAACCACAAGAGTGAACAAACCACTTGATGGCATTGTTTCCAATCACTTTCTTCTTAGATTTATTTCGTTCCTCCCCGAGACTTATATTGTTTTTAGGGATCTAAATTAAGTCTTTGATCATCACTCGAACTCCTGTAAATGTCTTACAATCTTCTCACTTTGATCTTTGATTTCCCTTGGATTATTTTCCTTGTAAAACCATGGATCATTAATTTTGGATTAAGTTTCTCTTAGGCGTCACAATTTTTTTTCTTTTTTTAATCCAAGACTCTCACCTTTAAGATGTGGCATGAGTTTTTACCTTATTTTTATGGACTTCTCAACTTAAAATCATTTCCTAATCATGTTCTTTCATGTCACCATGCTTACATTAATATATGGCATGCTCTTTCTCTAGTCTTCAGAAGTTATTGGAAGAATGCATTGGTGTCTCTGTTAGGTGTAAAATTTTGCCCAAATAAATAGATGCAAGTGCACATAAATGCATGTATAGTATAAGGGGTTATCGGTCCACAAACACTAAGTAGTTTCACAACAGATTTCAAACTCAAATCAAGCTAAGGTTAATTGACTAACTAATGAATGTAAATAAAATGAAAGCAAGTGAGGTTGTAAGTGAAGTCAGGTTTCAAGCAATTCGCAGGCGAATCCAGATTGTAAACATGCAGGTTGTCACGGATACAGTTCTCAAACATGAATCCTATTCTATAGCTAACCAACTTCCGATGAGAAAGCTATCTATGCTAAACCTCTTAGAATCCAAATTCTTTTGCAATCCTAATCAGAAAAACAAGCATTAATGCACAGATTCAACTGTTCACAAATTGTCTAAGCCAAATTCCTTTGCACCTCGCCAATTTGCTCATCTTAGACAGTTCAAAAATTATTAACACTCTCGTGTATAATAACTAACCTAGGATCTAAGTTCTAGGTGATCAAGCTAGAACTAGCATTAGAAACGGTCTAGATGAAGAACCAGTGAAAAATCCTGATAATCTTAGCAAGTCTATGAATCCTTAATATAATTTTGAAAAACCCTAAACCTAACAGTGAAATTACTCAAACATGCATGATCAATGAAACACAAATAATAGTTGAATAATACTGCATAAAATAGATAGAGAAATATACCACGAGGGTTCAGATTCGGAATCGTCTCCTTAAAAGCTCTAGCTCATATTCAATTCCAAAACTAAAGATAGCCTAAACAATAGTTGAAAAATACTATTTATACATGTAAACAGTTCTGAGCCAAAAAGGTAAACTTGAGAAACTTCTAGGCAAAACTTGCGAGATATAAGACATTTTTTTATTGCTCGGTAAGGTCGGGATCGACCGGTCTGTCTTGGTGTATCTTGCTTCTAGTCGATTGACAACTCTCACGATTCTTTTCCTCAAATGTGGATCGATTGATCAACATGCAAATCGATCGATCAGATGATTCTCAGCCAATTTCTCAGTGTTTTTCCAATCTTTTCATGCATCTTTGATCTCAACCGACACCAAAAGCTCCTCCAAGTCACAAAAAAAACTCTCAAAGCATGCAAATACATGTAAAGACGCATTTGGACTCTAGAAACGCAAATAAGACTTGATAAAACGAATGATATCGTGGTCGAAAACAGGTAAAATCCACGATATATCAGTCTTTTCTCTTTGATGTTTTTGCACATATCTGCATATAAACAAGAAAGAAAAAAAGACCGCATAAGGTTTGAAATGAGGTTAGGTTCATGGTTGTGGTACCAATTAAAGATGAGTTAGTCATTCATGATCAACAAGTGAGTCGTCAAGTGGATAAAAAGTTTTGAATGAGATTTATTTCATTATTTTAATAACTCTAATAATAAAGATTTAAGATCAGGTTAAGCCCAAGTTAATTATAGTCAAAAATCAGATTCATCAAAATAAATACAAACCAAAATCTACGGGAAGCTTGAGCAAGAGGTTTCTAAATTGAGCTTCTTGAACAAGACCTATAAAGATGGTCACTAGGCCACAAAATCTAGCGTATAATCAAGCAAGGTCATAATTCCATAGAGCGATTGGGTAAATTTTCTAAAAATATGTGTTACTCACTTACTCTAGTTTTTTCCCTTTCATTATTGATAAAATCCAAATGATTGAATTACAAAAATCAAGCCTATAATTTAATTTTATTGGATCGGTAAAGGAAAAAAAAAAAAAACATGTGGGAGTGTTTGTGATGGTTATTACAAAAGCGTAAAACTATTAGAGGTCGACGAGGAAAGGGACATTGGCCAACGGCAGCCAAGTAGCAGCGTCAATGAATTTGGGTAGCGTAAACTGACGAGCTTCCTGGATATCCGATATAACGTGAAACCCGTCCCAGTCAACCCGGTTCTCCGTATTCGAACCCGGACCCGAGTTCCGGTACTCCCCGTAATACATTGCGCTAAGCGACGTATTATTATCCCATTGGATCCATCCTTTGGGATGAATCAACGGATCAAGCAACGTCCCCATCACGACCGTCCGAGCATAATCCCTCCATGGACGGCCCAGATACGTTTCCACGCCATCCAATTGTGTCCCTGGAGCTGTTGTCACCACCGAGTTCTGGATCACGATTCCTGTCGTCTGATTCGGGCTGACCCGACTCTGTGCGGTTATCGTGTTGAGTCCTTTGGGTGGATTCCGGGCGAATATCCTGCAGTTCTGGAACACGACGGCCGCGTTTCCAAATATGAAATCGACGGTGCCGTAGATGTCGCACTCTCTGAAAAACTGACGTCCCGTGTGCACGTAGAGTGTGTCCTGATAGCCTTCGAAGCTACATTTGTAAAACACTGACATGTCCGAACTCGATCTCAGAGCCACTGCCTGATGGTTTTCTGGTCCGGCCGTGTTCCTGAACGTTATATCCCGCGCGATGAAACCGTCTCCCTCAGCCACTGTTGTTATATGAGACTTGTTTTTGTTAGTTACGCTACCATGAATTATCTACTGTGAGTTAAGTAGCAATGACTAACCAAAAGTGGAGGATTTGAAAGTGTTGAATCCTCGGCCTTTGCTTCTGTCCCCCGTGATGATGGTTTTGCCAATGCCGTCGCCTATGATCATCATGTTATTTGATTTCATTCCCACAGTCACATACTCATTGTAGACACCTTGCTTCACATGTATGACATACCGAAGGCTTGTCTTGGGCCTCTCTCCGGCACCATCCACGGCCTCTTGGATCGTCTTGTAGTCTCCCGAGCCATCTTGAGCCACCACGACATTCACTTTTATGTCTGTTGACGGCATTTCTGTTGCTGTTTCCAATATCCTCGACGCTCTGAACCTGTTTCCTTTTGTTTTCATCCCCTGTTCTCACCCAATATGTCAAGGTTCAAGATATTTGAAGATAGCAACTAACATACTCATAACATCCCTTATATAATATCCTAAGACGGTTTAAACATTTTGGATAATGTTGAGAGAATGAGTTTACCTTGTTAATGGCCAAGGCGTTAATGACATCAATGGTGATTCTCTGCAACATGGATTGCAAGGAATCAGATGCGACACCGAGCTCTGATATGCCTTCCCGACAAGTGTCTAGGTTGGTGAGCGCCGTGCTGAGCCATGCCTGCACGTCGGATCTAGAGCAGATGTTCATGGGGCACAACGCAGTCTGGTTGAGCCTGTGGATGGTCTTGTCGTACAGATCAATGCAATCCTCCCACGCTTCCTTTCCAAGCTGCTTTGAATCAAATTGTGCCCCAAGGGAGTACGTGTCACTCTTGGCTTTCATGGTTACGTCTAGTGTTCGTTCTACCGAAACCATTAGGAACTGTTTCGTGCTCCTTATGGCTTTCTTGTTCGGATGTTGAATCATCAGAGTCTTGCACTGACCGGGGTGCGGTGTTTGATCGCACCTTTCGTTTATTACCGCTAGTTTATTTCCAAGAACCATACAGGCAACATGAGTAACAAGGAGTATCAAAGATAGTACAGTTACTCGACCTCCCATTTTTTTAATTTTTCAGTGAGGTTACATAATATTCATAGTCGTTATATAGATTTGTTTTGCCATGATATAAGTTACAAATTGGATTGATATAAATGTGAGTTAACGCATGCAGCATTTCAAACCTCATTTAATTATTTGTGTTGTGGTTTCTGTTCAATTGACGAGGGGTTTTAAAACTTAAAAGTATCTAAGATATACTTATGTAACTTACGTCCAATGTTCCCTCAAATAAATGTAATAAAATCCAACGGAATTGGCAGTAGTAATAACAAGTCATTAGTGAAAGTTGGCCTACAAATAGAAGAAGCTCTGGTAGTTCTAAGGGACAAATAATAAACTTGGCCTAAAAGAAAAAGCGTAGAGTAACATTCAGCTTCAACAATCCTCCTAATGATTGTATAGACAGCAGAGAGTTAATCGGAAAGCTAATCTTGGATTTCAAGTCCGGAAACTCAGTCGGCTGTTAGAGTTATGTTAATGTCAGTGGCCGAGCTCCTCTGGTTGTCCTGTCCGTTGGTCCAGCTTGAAATGCCGAATGACGATGGCGGCTGCTCGCTGTCCGGATTTGGTGATGAAAAAAAGGATGTTGGAGGAGGAGGCAATGACATGACCGTTGCAGGGGTATGCTCGATTTTTTGCTTCCTCGGTTTCTGATGATCTTGTTGATCCCCCGTTACAAAACTGCCAACAACCACCTGTTCAACAAACAAACTTGATGAGACTTGAGACAATTTTAAGAAAAACCTCAATGTGAACTGAATTTAAGGTCACCTGAATTGGAGTAGCAGCGATGAGCAGACCAGCCACACTGCCACCAACAACACGACCATCAGGTCCCGCCAAAGAGACACTCATTCCACCAGACCGACCTCTTGAACCCTGATTCTCTGTTTCCATGAAAGAACCAGACAGCGACAGTATCTCAAACCGACCCTGCCAACCAACCAAAAGCAATATACATTAAGAATCTCTTTTACATTGTATTTGATAACTAAAACGGAGTGTGAGAGACAAACCTCGTAAGTGAGAGTACCACCGCATGAATCAGGCTGGCGAAGAGTGACGTTTGATATCACTCCATTTGCTGATAAAATACAAATAGCTCGCGGTCCTTGTTGCGAAAACGAGATGACTCTCATAGTAATATCCTTTAGAGAAATCGAAAACAAACATTATACAAATGAAGCTGTTGCTAAGTATATAACAAACACAAATCTCCTCAGGCCTCTTTTCTTCTTAATACATACCTCACCAGTGTTCACTGTGATTATATGCGGTGTGAAATTCGATCCAACACCAGCCCCAGCGCCAAACATCTCACCTACAACACATGAATTAAACCCACAAAGTTACAATCTTTATAAGAGACTCACAAATACTAACACAACTTATTTAAAAAATGACAGCCAACTCATAATTTCAGCTACAGGTTAACTGAAACACAGAAGCAGGTTATTCTTAGCTCAACTGAACAGCAAAGTTGGAGTTTACGCAGAAAGAGTCATTAGCATAATGCAGGTTTCTTTGCAATATGAGGAAACTTTTGCAAAGTAATTAGACTACAAAATAAGAGTGGTTGCTTACTTCATAATGGAAGCCGAGTAGTTATGTAATTGATATTTTCCAAGTTTAAGGAGCATGAAAGATTTTGGCAGTTGGAAATAAGTTCTAAACTTTGTAAGGAAGAATAAAATGTTTCAAATTGAGCAAAGAAAACTTGGAAGTGATTTCTATACTAAGGAACAAGTAGTTTTTTTCTATAAAAAGGAACATTGTTCAGGCTAAGCTTAGTATATACTGAATAAGATGAGGATATGCAATCAAGTATGTACTGAAATTAAAACCAATTTAATGAAACAGAGAACATAAGGAATGCTTTGTAATCATGTTTAGTCCCGAGAGTTTACCAGAAGAATGGAATCCCATCCTCTTATGCATCTTCATATCAAAACCATTAAGTTTCCCTCTTCCTCGCTTCTTGACAAGAGGTCTTGAGGAAGACATTTGCATAGGCAAAGGTGTGCCATTAGCTTCATATTTACGAGGTCTGCCTCTCTTCTTCTTCCCCGAGGCTTCCCCTGAAGCAGCTGCACTAGCCATTGGAGTGTCCATAGGAGCAAGAGATGACCCCATAAACTGATTAGGACTCTCCGATGATCTGGGAGCCATATGATATGATGATGGAGCTTCTGCTCCTATAATAGTCACACCAGAGCTAATTCTGTCACTCGTCTCCATTTTCAAAATTCAAAAGTCTTTTCTTTACTCCAACCTACATTTACAAAGTAACAATGGCATAAATTGTCAAAATTTCATGCCTCTGTCTACTCAACAAGAATGTTTAAGCTCAAGGAACTACACTAATTATTCAAAGTTTAGCTACAGAGTTTGAGCAGAGAGACTAAATTTTGGTCTGTAACACTACAAAATAACATTTATAAAATTATTAACCACTGCAAGGATCCCTGATATTGAAAATAATAATATAGATCAGGGAAGAACAAAAAAAAAAGATAAGAGGCAAAATCATAAGCAATGAGATCTTACAGAAGAGAAAGTTGAAGGTTGGTCTCAGCTCTGAAGCCTCCTCTATATCACTCCAACACGTTTCGTCTAAACAGAAGAGCAGCAAAATTCTCGGAGTTTTAACGGTTTTAAAGAGAAAACAGCAAACACTATTGTCGGAAAGTTATCAACTTCCCGGCAGTCCAAAAAAAACAAAACAAGGTGATGAGAGAAATTTTACGACTGCGGACAAAAAAATATATATATCAAAGAAGATGAGAGAAATCAAATTTAGGTTTTTTTCCTTGGAATTTCAAATAGATAATAGAAAGTCAAATATTTTATAAAAATAATAATAAATATTAATTATCTTGTCGTTAAGACCGACAGTGAATTTTGGTTAATAAAGAATTTGATGTCCGGACTGAAAATTCAAAATGGAGAGAAAATAATGTGTGCAAAAAAAAAAATGTTTTTTTTTCAACCAAACATTAAAATTAAAAAGAAAAGGAAGTTAAAACATTAAAATTAATGTGTCCCCCTTTAGCGTAAAAAAAAATTAATCCTTTCTTCTTCCCATTAATACCTCTTTATCTCCCTAGCTAATTACCAACTAATTTAATTTTTATTTTTCTGTAAATTAGTAAATTAGTAGTACTAGATTGTACAACTAAAAAAAAACTTTTTAATTTTTATTTTTCTGTCAAAACATGTACACTAATATGAATTAAACGGGCTCGAATCTACATATTGTTAATATCCATATATTTAACTAATCAGCTGTTAAAAAATCTAATTTTAACTAATTAGGTGGGAAATGCTTATGTGTACAATTGATACAAGGTGGTGAGGTCGTGGGAAGGCAAATAGAGAAATATAATTGGTAGGTGATATGTGATAAAGTGACAAGCAGTAAGACTAATAAGAAGCCGTTTGACTTGTCCAGTTGTACTCTGCTGCCTACTGTCTTCTTTTGACTCTCTTTATTTTTTTATTTTTTTATTGGCAACAACATTACAAAATCAATAATCATCCATATTTTCCGATTTATATTGCAGATTAATCCCGACTTTTATAACTTACTCCGAAAACTAAAAAGATTATAAATGTTATTGTCCAATGGTAACAGTGGTGGTTTTCGGTATGAAATTAGTTGAAAATGGTTAATAGTGAGGTTTGAAGTGCGGTAAATATTAACTACGAAACAAGTGCAGTTAATGAAAGAGAACATGTGCGAAATATACAAAACGTTTAACCAATAGCGACTATAAAAAAATGTGGTGCAGATTTACTAATTATTTAATTTAATATAATTTTTAATATTATGTTTGACAAATTATTTTTTTCTTAAATAAAATTATATTAATCATAGAAATTAGTTCTCAAATTTCTTCAGAACTAAGAAAATTAAAATAAACAGAAAACAGATAAAATTATGGAGCGGTATAATTTAAGTGGAGTTCATACAGAATTTGGAACAAATGCGATTAGTCTAAAACAAACTGTATAAAATATTGTTCAAATGATAAAAAAAAATTGTATGTAATATAAATATACCAGTTATTAAATTTTAAGTAATATAAAATAATTTACTTTTAAATAAGAATGTTTTAATCAATGAATATAATTGGCATATGTTTTCTGATTTTTTTTAAAAAATTAGTAAAATAAAAGAATATGAAAAAACCGCTCTTAAACAGTATTGAGACGCTCCATATGAGGTATGTTACAAATTTATAAAAAATACATAATTTTTACCTTATAATCCGCACTGTGGGTCCTTCACGAGTTTTAATTTTCATATTTGATTTACGTTTGTTAAATATGTTGAATTAAATCAAATGTTCATTTTTAGAGAAAATGTAGAAAACCACCCCACACATGTGTCAACAATCAACCTTTTAAGTATTTTTAAAAATTGATAAAAACAAAAACATTTTGAAAAATGAACATTACAAAAGGGGTATTTTAAAATTCTCCCAATATTTTTTGTCTTTTGAGTCTATACTTGGATCTATTAAAAAGAAAAATTTATTATTAAGATAAATAAACCTATAATGTATAGATGTGTAGTCGTTTCACTTATATTTAAAGCATCTTCTTCCAAAGTCTTATACGTAAAAAATATTTAGTATTTATATAGAGTTTTAGGTTGGAAACAATTAATAATATATTTTTCAAATATTTTTAGCGTCTATTTTCTTTTCCTTGTCTAGAAAAATGCTTTATAATTATTTATTTCTATTTATTACTTTGCCATAAACAAATATAATATTTTCTGAATTTTTAATGGATTTTCTATTTTTTTTTCTTAACAATCCAAATCAAGTATCCATAAGTATTTTATAAATTTAACAAAGATATATATATATATACACATATATATATCCTTAAATAAGATAAATCGCAAAAATTGATATCTGATCAAATGGATTTTTTTTTTTTACAAACTCTTAATTTTTAGTGTATCTACTCTCAAATGGTTCAAATATATCTCTCTAGAAAAGAACTCAACGTCCTATATTGCTTTTACTTACAGGAAAAACTATCTGATTTAATTAACTTTAAGTAACATTTTGTGTGTTAAATAATAATTTATCCGTATCTCATTAGGATCACGGCACATGATAAAGCTTTTGGGTCATCATTACGTGTCAACATACTCCTGATTTGAAGTTTTATTTTCGAGGTCTCGAGGCCACCCTTCAGGATTATATTGATTTAATTACTTTCTCGTTATTTAAATACCATAACAAGACAACTAGACATAGTGATTAACACTAATGATTATTTTATTACAGTATCAATATTTTACTGCTTCCCAAGATATCTCGCTCCATAAAATGACAGAATAGTAAGACTGAACATCCCTTTATATATATGGCTATATATTTAAGCATGACAAAGAGCACGGATGCCACCATTTAACATAGCCATTTCAGCCAAACAGTTGGGCCTTACTAGTCTGGGCCTTACATACCTATGTTTTTACAAAATTTTCATTATTCGACCCTTTTCTTTTTAAGGATGATTTTATGAAAGTAAATTACTTCATGGATTGGTAAAAAAAAAAAAAAAAAAAAAGAGACTTCATAAATGACCGATATTCTAAATCAGTGATTGGTCAAGTTTAAATTACTTTAAAGATGTGTTCGAGGTCTATTCGTTCAAGGGTCATGTTAAGGCGTCTCCAAGTCAAGTTTTGACATCGCCGTTTCCGGAAATTAGTGGTTTGAATCTATTGGTTGCACTCTTGCCGGATCATGTTACCTAGGAACCTTTGAAGTTGGGAGGTAGAAGTATTATCAAGAGGAGGATTTGGTTTATGTTAGCTACTCCAATGGGTTAAATTCTGCACTTTGATTTGGTTGGTCTAGTTCTTAGCTTGGGTCTGGTTTTGCTTCCGATTCCTTCTTGTTGTGTTTCAATTAGGTTCATTCCCTGTATTTCATCTTGTTTCCCTTGTTTGGGCTCTTGTATCATTCAAAGTTTCAATAAAAGTCTAGATGGAAAAAAAAAAAAAAAATCAGTGATTGGTCAAATGTTCAAATCTTAGAGGATGCAATTTATTCAAAAGTATGCAAATTAACTGAGAATATCTTACACGAAGTCTCAAGCATTGTGCAAAAACTGTCGTCGTGATCATACGTATTGGAGATAAATGCGTGAATTTATAAGGATCGGTTAGAATTGACCGTTGTAATTTTTTTTTTATAATAGTTCATTATAATTTGTAGTAAAATAATAAATCATACTACAAAAGAAAAATAAACTTCATAAATTACATTTTTCCTACCAATAAGTCCTGATATGCTACCATACTCACCAGAATTCAGACTATTATGCTCCCATACTCACCAAACTTTAGACTGTTCCACTCCTAAACTTCACCAGACTTTTGTTATGATATGATAATGGACCAGCAACTTGAACTTCAGGATGTGCGAGGAGCTTTGGAGTTACCTTTTGGACCGATTACGAGGTCTAAATTTAAGAAGCTTAAATAAGCCATTAACATATTGATAATTCATGCTGAAAGGAACCTTAGTAAAATAGCTAATCCAACAACTCTGGTTGTGATTCAAACTAACTAAAAGCTATTTAAGGGAGGTGTGTCTTCTTGCACTCTTTTTTCATAGGTCTAGTTTTGTCCCAAGTGGGGTTGGCTAGCCAAGGTTTTTTAATGAGGCATGTTACACACACTTTTACATCATTTCCCTTAAATAACATGCTCCCAAATGCAAATTGAGGACTTATGCATGTTTTTGAATATTTAACTTAGTTTAATATTGTTTGTGTGAATACGAGGCTTTAGACAACCCAAGACTCATCGCCCATCTATAAGTACTCCCATCTCCTCATTTGCAAAGTTTATCAAAAAATTTAATCATAAACTTTCTCTCTTTGTTTGATATGTGTGGTGTGTAATATCCATATGTTTTTCAATTCTTTCTGGTGTATCATATCCATACTGATCTCGATCTTGATAGATACATAGCATTCCGCATCTCTTGGTAGTTTCTCGATCATTAGCTTGGTTACCAAATCCAACTGAGGGTTCCTCATTGTTTCCAGCATTCGCATCCATCTAAACACCCTCAGATCCATTCAAATCACTTTATGTTGTTAATCATTTCATCACAATCCACTCGAAGAATTCCAGGGGCTAGATCCATCACTTAGGATCGTGTTATGTGGTATTAGAGCAACTTCTAGTCAGGTTGTGTTCCACTGTTTTTATTCCTCAATGTTTTGTACTTGTTAGTCACGGAAAATATTAGATTTGTCGTTCAAACTGCTTGAAACCTATAAATATACTATAAACTTGTTTATCTTATGTGATTTGTTGTTTAGAGAAAATAACTCTTCAACTTCTTCTGCAAAATTGATTATGGTTCTTATTGTTATGTAAGCTGTGTTTAAAAATTGTTCAACTCATGTTTTTGGTTATTGTTAGTTGTTGTTTAATATGATTCCAAAAAGAACTCGTGCATGTTATCTAATTTCAGGAACCATGGTGAGTATTGAAGAGAAAGAGGCCAGTAATTAATATTCAAAATGACAAGCTACTCATGGAAGCTCTCATGGCCCAAATGGGGGAAATGATGAGGGAAAAGCTTGAAGAGTTTCGGCTAGAAAATTCAAACAACAAGCAGAACTGAGAAAGACATATAAATAATTCAAGATCGAAACCAATTTGATCAGGAGGCTAAGCATAGTATTATTCCTCTTCTCACTCAGGCCAACAAAGACCTGGACATGGCCGAGAAGGAAGAAATTTCAGGTTTAAAAGTTAGTTTTTCTCTTTTTCATGGTACTAATAATCCTGATGTTTAATTAACTTAATTGGGAGAAGAAGATAGAGCTCATGTTCAACTGCCAAGAATATTGAGAGCAAATCAAGTAAGAGTGGCTGCCAACTTCATGACTATTCACTAAGTTTGTGGGATCATGTGATTATTACTAGGAGGAGAATAAGAGATTTACCTATTTAATCTTGGGAACAAATGAAGGCTCTCGTGAGAAGGCGTTTTGTTCTAAGTCATTACCACTGAGAGCAGTGGTGGCCCTGAGGCCAAGCAAGCCAAGCAGGTGCTTGCGGCCCATTTCTTAGAAAAATATTTTCGGCCAATTTTTTTAGAATATATCTTTAGATTAGTCGTATAACCGTAATATTTTATTTGCCTACCGGCCTTTTTTGTTTTTTTAGATTGCGGCCTTATAAATCTCAGGGCCGGCTCTGACTGAGAGGTTCACCTTGTATGCTATGTTTGAATTTGGATTCACTAAGACTTCTCACTGACAAAAAATGAAACGATATTTAAAACCCTAGTTAAGTTTGTGATTAATTTATAATAAGATAACTCTTTTTAATCAAAAACAAACATAAATTCCCTTTTATAAAATAAATGAAGCGCGATATGTAAAAAAAAAAAAATAGAATAAATAGTTATTTTTGTGAGAGCGCCAAAGATTTGGAAAATATATTTTGTGGAAAAAAGTATAATAGAAGAAAGGCTTTGTCAACGATAAAAAAGCAGAATAAAAAAAAGAAAACTTACGAGAGAATGACAATTTTCAGCATCTCTGCTCACTCTCTTGAAATTTTATTAAAAGGGTACAAAAACAATACTAAATCTAGGGGTGTCAAAATGGATAATCCAATCCATTTCAATTCATATCCAATAGGATTGTATACTAAATGGATATGGATTAGTCCAATCCGTTTAAAAAATGGGTTGGATTGATCCATTATCCATTTAATTTGATGAATCAAATGGTTAAATGGATTAATCCATGGATAAAAATTATTGTTTACCTACAACCTTAATTTTTTGTTTTTAAAAGTTTTAGCAGTCAAAGCATAAACTTCATTGAATATATATCAAAGAATCGATTAATTTCGTAGGTTGATCTAAGCTATTTTTAAATGAAAGATCACGTTTCATTAATTACGTATATTTTGATATAAAAAATAATATAAAATTTATTTGACTTTTTTCCAAGAATTGTTTTGGACTTAATTATGTATAAATGGTTTACTGCGACTCGCGATCCGTGATCCGCAACTGCGATCAGCGATTATGATGTGCAATTGCGATCCGCGATTATTATCCGCAACTACGATACGCAATCCGCGATCCGCGATTGCGACTGCCATCCGCGATTGCGACTGCCATCCGCGATTGCGACTGCGATCCGTGACTGCCATCCACGATTATGATCCGCAACTACGATTCGCGATCCGCTATTCCGGTTCGCGATCTGCGATTGCGACTACGATTTGCGATCCGCGACTACGATCCGCGATTGTGACTGCGATTCGCAAGCAGATTGCGACTGTGATCCGCGACTGCGATTGCGATTACGATCCACGATCCGCGATTGCGACTGTGATTCGCGATCCGCGACTGACCGATCTACTCCTCTATCAGAATCACCGGTCACCCCGGGTTGACTCCGATCGCAGCGAGCCGGTGACTGCGATCCACGACTACGATCTATGATTGTTTTTTGTTATTTGTGTTCTTTTGGCAGTGACTGCGACTAATCGCAGTCGCATCGTTAGAATTATGAGCAATTCAAAATTCGAGTCATGGATCGTTGCGATTGATTGTAGAACCTTGCAATTGTAAAAAAAAAAAAAACAACAACATTAAGCGGTTGTCACAATGACTGCGACTGCGAAATCGGATTCAATGAGTTAATTTAGTACATTTTGGTTTGGTTCATACGCAAAAAAACATTTGATTTATTTTTTCTAAGAGATATTAATGGATGATTCATTGGAATCCATCAAACCATTAAAATTATATCCATCTAAATCCAATCCATTTCATCCATCTATTAGGATGAAAAAATTTCATCTATTAGGATTCATGGATTATGATGGATTGGATCAACTACCACATTTTTATCAATTTTGACACCCCTATTGTCTTAATTGGGACATCAAAACACACACTCTCATCTTTTTAAGACATTCATCCTATTTTTTTTTTCTTTTATTTTCTTTTATTTGGAGACACCTCCTTAATCTACTACTAATAAAACTTCAAGCTATAGCGCTCTAAGGCCGTCCACATAGGATCTTAAACGACCAATAGAATTGTGCCGTGTAAGTATTCGGAGAATACGGAAAGTTCTTAAAAAGGAGAATTTCAAATACAAAAAAAAAAAATTCAGAAAACATAAAGAAAAGGAAAGCTACAATAATCACAAAAACATTTATGTTTTTTTTGGAAAATATAGAAAGTTCAAAAAATACATTAATATGAAAAAAAGATATCAATACATTTATGTTAGATTATAAATTATCTATTTTTGTATTGGATAATTTCAAGTAAAAAAAAGAATTAAAAATAATATTTTGAATAAATAAGGGAAAACATAAAAAATAAAAAATCACAAAAATATATAAAAACGAATTTCAAAAAAACATTAAAAATATTTGTGTTTTTTGGTGAAAATTGAAAGTTAAAAAAAAAAAATACAAGAAATGACAAATTATGGAAAAAAAAAATTCAAATTCTTATAAAAGATTATTTCAAGGTACAAAAAAAAATAAAAAGGATATTTTCTATAAACTAAGGAAAACACAAAAAATTAAAAATAAAAATAACCACAAAAATATATAAAAAAAAATTTCAAAAAAATAAAAAATAAGTTTATAAAAAAAAAGAATTTCAGAAATCATAAAGAAAAGGAAAGCAATAATAGTCGCAAAAACATTTGTGTTTTTTTTGGAAAATATGGAAAGTTCAAAAAATATATTAATATGAAAAAAAGATATCAATACATTTATGTTAGATTATAAATTATCTATTTTTGTACTAACCAAAATGGAAATTAACTAAATATGACATTGAGAATTTTTCTTAATTTATAGACATGTGGTACGTGTGCAATGGATCTTAAACGACCAATTATGTTGTGAAAAATAAGAGTATAAGGAAAATAGAAATCCGATCAAGGATATATTTGGGTTTTCTTTTTAAAAAAGGATAATTTCAAGAAACAAAAAATTAATTCAACGACAAAACAAAAAAATGAAAACTTTACAAATTAAAGAAATCACACAAAAAAAAAACAAATTCTTCTTTGAAGAAAACATTAGAAAAAAGGAAAACTTGATTAACAAAATATTTATCTTCAGCAATAACCAAAAATAACCAAAAATGATATTTTCAAAATAAAAGTCTACACCAAAAAAAGAGAGTAAAAACTCTACAGCAAAGAAAAAAAAAGAAGCATATCTTACAAATTAGGGAAAACACAATTTTTTTTTTTAAATCACAATATATATAAAAAAAGAATTTAAATAAAAAAAAAACAGAAAACGTATTTCGGTTTTTATGGGAAGTTAAGAGATACAATAAAAAAGGAAATCGAAAAAATGCATATTTTAAAAGTTAGGAAAAACAAAAAAACATCACAAAAATATAAAAAAACGAATTTTAAAAAAACGTAAAACAAATTTGGGTTTTTTCAGAAAAAAATGGAAAGTGAAAAAATACAAAAAAAAATCACAAATTATAAAAGAGATAATAATACAAGTTCTTAAAAAGGATAATATCAAGTACAAAAATACAAAAAGGATGTTTTCAAAATAAAATCTACAGCAAAAAAAGAAAAACCCTACAAAAATAGAAAATGCATATTTTACAAATTAGGGAAAGACACAAAAGCAGAAATTTTTAAGAAAATCTCAAAGATATATAAAAAGAAGAATTATAAAAAAAATATAAAACATATTTCTAATTTTAGGGAAAGTTTAAACGAATTTTTTTTAAAAAANATAGATTAATAATAAAATACAAGTAAGCGTTTAGAATATATGAAATTTCGATTAACAATAGATTCGTGTTTTTTTTTTCCGTTAAAAATGATAATTTCAAAAAAATTGCAACTTTTCAAATTAGGAAATCACAAAAAGATTATTTAACAGTAATCATAAATGATTTTTTCCAAAATTTGAATATTAATATTGTATTTTTGCTTTATGAAAGAAATTTATTAAATATTTTTATTAAAAGTCTACTACA
>OVAF01000614.1:0-35532 GCA_900406245.1 Odontarrhena argentea | reverse complement strand
CAGGTATACTTACCTAATTTCTGGCTGAAAAGGTATTATTGGATTAATTAACTCTTAAATATATCATAAACCAATTGTATAATTTTATTTTATTAATTTAATAATATATAGAAAAGCATATCTAAGTGGAAGCCATGTGGACAATAGAGTATTAATGCTAAATAATTTCCTTGCAACACCAAAAATATTGGTTTCCTTTTTACGCAACAGGTAACATCATGTTTGCTTTTCGATGCGAATAAAACCATCCTACTTTTTTATTCGATACATTGTGGAAGTCCATCAACTTTTATAATCCATGATTCGTCTGCGCCTGTGTATATGAACATGCATTAATTGCAACGCCTAAAGTAATTTGTAATCAACATGAGTGGTTCAGTGAGTATGCAGTACATGACAAGTCTTACAGTGGTCTTGTTCTTCATCTTCACATTATCCTCTCTCTCTGCAACTCCACTCAGCTGCGACCCTGAGGATGCCTCCTCTTCCAGCTACGTTTGTCACTCAAAGCTCCGAAAGTGCGACACATTCGCCATCCTCAGAGCCAATTCTCTCTTCAATTCCCTCTCCAACCTGAAAAGCCATCTGGGTCTTCAGTTTCCACTAAACGAAAATGCTGACGAGTTTGTTCCGGAAGGTCAGTCTCTGTTGATACCAATTGACTGCAGATGTAATGGAAGAATCTTTGAGGCTCATCTCATCAAGACCTGCGTTAAAGGCGACACTTTTCGCTCTGTTTCTGAAGCTCTGCAAGGCTTGACCACTTGCCTGTGAGCCTAAGCTTTTCTTATTAGATTACTTATCAAGAGCTTGTTTGATTGTGGATTGAGTCCTTTTTTTTTTCACTGCAGGTCTGTAAGAGAGCAGAATCCAGAGGTTTCCGAGGACAAACTGGGCGAGAACGTTAAGCTGCGTTTGCCGATCAGATGTTCTTGTCCGGACGAAGGCGTTTTGAATGCTAGAATGCTCCTTACGTATCCCGTGACCGACCGCGACAGCGTTTCTAGCCTAGCGGTTAAGTTCAACACAACAGAGAATGCTATTGTCTCTGCAAACAACAAAACTGGAGTGGTTCCACTCACGCCTGCTCTCATCCCTCTTGATCACAAACCGGTTCTGGAGCCATTGCCCAAACCGGAAAAACCTGGATATCGCCAGAAGAAAAAACTGTCCAAGAAAAAACGGACAAAGATGAAGAAGCTCTTGATCGCTGTGAGCAGCGCCATTGCTGGAGTTTGTGGTATCATCGCTCTATTGGTGTTTGGTTACTTACACTGGAAGAAAGAGACGGATATGCAAACGCAAAGCTGGATTAGCAATAAAGATCCCGAGACGCGACAACTCAATCTGAGCATCCGAACCACCAGTGACAAGAAAGTCTCTTTCGACGGGTCACAAGACGGTTCCATTTTGGATTCTCAGAACACTGTTGGCACCACAACGCCGCGGAAACCCATTCTAGAGATTTATGCGTTTGAAGAGTTAGAGAAAGCCACTGATAATTTCAGCTCAAGCAATCACATTAAAGGTTCTGTTTATTTCGGTTCTCTCAAAGGCAAAGACTTGGCTGTAAAGCAAGTGAGTGCGGACGCAATGAAAAGGTTCGATTTTGGGCTTCTCAACGACCAATCACACTACTACAATCACAACCTGATTAGGGTTCTTGGGACATGTTTCAGAGAATCCGATCAGGTTTCTTATCTGGTTTTCGAGTATGCTAAGAATGGGTCCCTGTGGGATTGGCTTCAGAACAAATTGGCAATCAAGAATCAGTTTATCGAGTCTTGTTACTGTTTCTTGGCATGGAAACAGAGGGTCAAGATCTGTCATGATGTCGCCATCGCGTTGAAGTATATGCATAGGATAAATTATGTTCACGGCAACATCAAGAGCAAAAACATCTTCTTGAACGAAGATCTGAGAGGTAAAGTTGGAAACTTTGGGATGTCAAGGTGCGCCAGGGATGAATTGGCGACCGAAGAGAACATTCTAGACGGTTCTATGTCTCCAGCTACTGACGTTTTCGCTTACGGGATTATTGTAATGGAGGTTTTGTCTGGACAGCCCCCAGAGATGTTACTTGGTTCGCAGGAACAAGAGACAACATCTCCTGGGACACAAGACGACACTTGCATTCCCGAATGGAAGAGATTGAGAAGGGCCCTCGGGGACAAGGAAATGTTAAGGGAAGTGATGGATAGCTCATTGGGGGAGAGCTATCCGGTTGAATCAGCGTTTGAAATCGCAAGTATTGCAAGAGATTGTACTGCAGAAGAGGCTGAATGTAGGCCGAGCGCGGCTGAGATTGCAGAGAGGGTTTCAAGATTGGTGGATGACGATGAAGACGAAAATGATGAAGGAGCAATAGAGAGAGAGAATACCTTAGTTTCAGAGAGTTCTTACAGGCCATTGGTAAAGAAGACTAGTATAGAGGAATAATGATATGTGTAAACTACATATATGTATCATTGCATCATGACCCTAAACTCATCAAAGTTAATAATACCATCGCTATTAATGTCATATTCAGCAATCATAAGCTCGCACTCTTGAAGGGTTTTAGACTCGCCCAACAAACTTAACATCCTCTTCAAACTTTTAGGAGTGATGCCTTCACTCTCTTGGTACATCTTGAAAGCTTCCTTCAAGTCTTTCTCCTTGTCTGCCTCCCCTCCTTCTTCCACCAGCTTCACGAATTCTTCAAGTTGCAACGATTTATCGGTCTCTGCTTCTGAGGTGTCTCGTAACACAGCTTTTCTCCCGGACTTGATTGCTTCCACGTGTCTTTCGATGGTGGAAACGGATACCTTGCCTTGTTGGCTCTTGTCAAAGCAACTAAAGACCCTTTGATAGTGGTCGCATTTGTTAAGGTTCTCGCTCTTCATAGAAGATGAGAAAGGCTTGAGAGAGGATGTAGTTTAAGATCTTTAATTTTCTTGAAAGTTTTGGTAATAGAAATGTGGAAAGCATATTTATAGAGAGAGGGAGACGTTTGAAGATGGACCGTATGTACCTTTTAGGAATGGGGAAAGACTAGTTATTTTCTTTACGGCGCTCCAAAGAAGAAAGAAACGCTTAGTTTCCACGGTTTCTATGTTGACAAGTTACTCAATTCTATTTTGTCCTTGATGAATTGCTTGGTTATTTCATCAGTACGCACGAAGATTCCGTAGACTTTGACTATTCTTCCTTTGCTGCAAGTTTCATGTGAATATATATATATATATATATATATCTGTTTTTGGGTGGTTAAGGTTCGTTGACAATTTGGCGCGTTGAAAATACAACACTGGGCCTAGTCTGGGCTATGAAGAGATTTTAGTTGGGCTACTTATGAAACGTGAGGAGGTGGGCCATTAAAGCGAAGGGATGATGAGCAAATAAGGGAGGGGCAATCAAGGAAGAAGTGAGTGGTCCAGCTGTTAGGTTGTCTCTTAAACCTCGCCATTGAAACCTCTGAATCTCTGAATCTCTGAATCCGCCGCAATGGCATGGCTTAGCCGCGTGAGAGCAGCTTCGCCGCTTGCAAGGCTCGCCTCCACCCCTCGATCGTTCGGATCAGCGGCCGCTTTGGCCTTTGACTACGAGTCCGATGAGGATGAGTACTCTTACGGAGATACGGAGCCGAGGCTTGCGGGGCCCGAGAGGGGAGACCAGTGGGTTCTGATGGGCGCCCCTGGAGCCTGGAGGCACGTCTTCGCCCAGAGGCTCTCTAAGCTTCTTCAAGTTCCTCATATTTCCATGGCATCGCTTCTCCGTCAAGAGCTCAACCCAACTTGTTCTCTCTACAAAGAGGTTTTCCGTTTGAATTTCTTTCAATTCTTTACCTTTGTCTATTGATTCAAGTCATAAAACCTTTTCTTGTGGCAATGTCTTGTTCCTTAAACCACATCCTTACTCATTGAACTTTGCTTTATAGATTGCAAGTGCCGTAAATGAACGAAAACTTGTCCCAAAGGGCGTTGTGTTTGCGTTGTTATCCAATAGGCTCGAACAAGGATATGCTAGAGGCGAAACTGGTTTCATTCTTGATGGCATTCCCCGTACTCGTATTCAAGCTGTGAGTATAGAGTCAGATTCTTGATTATTTAGCATACTCTGGCCTTAAAATATCCACAAGAGCCTTTTGTTTCAGTGGTTCCTCACACTTTTCTGAATCTTTGCAGGAAACTCTTGATCAAATCACTCAGATTGATCTCGTTGTGAATCTTAAATGTTCTGAGGACCATCTCACAAAACCAACAGCTCTGCATCGACAAGAGTTCCTCAGCTCTACGTTACACTCACCATTTGCAGTCAAAACCCCGAGGGAGAGGGAGAGTCTCAGTGTCTACGCAGAGGAGGTACTTTTCTTGTTGAGGATCAATGTCTTTGTTACACGGTGAGATTCTTGTTTCAACTAATAATAATATTGGGGGTGATGCCTCAGGTCAAGCCCCTGGAAGAATACTACAGGAAGCAGAGGAAACTCCTAGACTTTCATATCGGCGGTGCCACATCAGCAGAAACATGGCAGGGCTTGTTGGCAGCTTTGCATCTGAAGCAGTTGAATTTGGCGACTTCACAGAAGCTGACTGTGTGACCATCAATACACTGTCAAATTGCAAAGTTCAGAGTTTAAATCTGCCCAGCTTTGCTTTATAAATTTTGATCTTCTTTTTCATTTCATGGGTCCGTTTTAGGAAACCCAGTCTAATGCATCTGTTTATTATTTTTGTTTGCCAAAATCTGTAATTCAAAGTTTTGTAAGAAGAGAAAAATACTAAAGCTTCTGGTAATTATAAATCAATAAGTACCTAAGTAATGTGCACGGTACAGAATATATGCTCAAACTGCTTATCATTTTGAATGTAATGGTCAACGCTCAATCGTATATCTTGCACTTTTTGTTAACTACTACTGGTTGAATATAGTTTGTGCCATATTCTATATACATCAATACATGGCATAACCAACAACGAACTGACAGATTTTTGGCTCATCAGTCATTTATTCTGATCATTCCCCGTTCATCCAACACTCCCTAAGAAGTTGATACCTGACTGTCTCATCATCATCGACCTTAGAACCCACTTGTTGAAGAACAACAACAGCCAAAGGGGAACTCAACTCATCTAGCTCGTCATCGCTTGTGTAGGCTTTTTTTGTGACCGAAGACCTGATTCTACATAGCTGCGGCGGTTTTGGCTGTCCAAACTCTCCAATGATAGTGGAGACTGAAGCCCCTGAAGGTGGAGAGTACACTGGAGGAGGTGCGGTGCATGGATAGCTTGTGATCATAGCCTTCTTCCCAGCTTCCTCAACTTCCTCCTACAAGGGGCATCACGTTCCTGTCAGCAAAATTACAACTTCTTGACCTTAGATTCATCCATAACAGAATGGTCTCACCTCGGATTCAAGAGCTTCAAGTACAGCATCAGGAACTGGGTCAGGGCAAAACTCATCAGGGACAAAATTATTCAAGACTCTCTTGATCAACGGTGCACCAAACATCGGGCAAACCTTCATGATGTTGAGATATATGTGGTCACAAAACCAGCAAAAAAAAAAAAAAAAAACGAATTATGAGGTTACCAGACAAAGAGTTTTGTTGCATTTGCACCTCTTTTCGCACAGAACTGTCGAGGAGCATATCTTTTGGGAGCATCATTAGGTCGCTTAACGCCTTGAGAAGATTGAAAGTCTTGAACGATCTATCCACGTTGCTATTCTCATCACTGCTGCCATCATCTTCGTCATCAATACCAAATAGATCAGTGAGCCACCTCGACCAATTTCCTATCTGTTTGACATCAGAAATGCATAAATTTAACAGAGACTTCATTGTAAGTATTGCCTAGGAATTAAGTTGAGTGCACTGACCGAGTTTTTAAGCTGGGCACCAGAACCAAAACTTGATGTTGTAGAAGGAATTGGCAAGACCCTCGGGTCTGCAATGGGATCAGATACAGGGTCTGTTGGGAAATTGTCATCAGAATCACGAAGGATAGCATTGAACATTGCGACATCTAGACGAGCCACACACTGCTCCATTATCTGCATTCACATAAGTGTGGGTAGCTGTCTGTAAATAAAGAGTTAAGGTCCCAAAGTGAAAATTTCAAAGGTAGACATGTTTACCAGACGCGCAGGCAGCGGCAAACAACCACATTCATGCCCACTAGCTCGCAGAGGGCATAAACGTTCATGTGCCTCCCTGAAAGCCTTTTTCCAAAGCTCTAATGAGAAGTCGCCTTGTTCTTGGTGCATAGAACTCGGCGTTCTACCAAAGTTTTTCTTTGTTGCAGAGCCATTGGCTTTATCAAACGAAGTGGATGCTGCCGAAGACTGCATACGTGGTGTCAACGTCTGCAATCAAAAGTACAAGAACACGTGTATTATGGCTGATTAAGAGAAGTATAATGAAAGCAGAGAGAACAAAGCAACATTACCTGCCACCATATGGATTCTACAATGCGTGAGAAGATCCAAGCTTCGACCTTCTCAAGTGCTGTTATGAATGTTACAGGGTCATCCCAGGAACCAAAACACTCAATGTCCTTGCTCAGAGAAGATTCTTTCCACCTCAAGGATGATCGTTTCTCGGTCTCTTCTCTTTCAGCCTTCTGTCTCCTGGATCCAGGACCAGCAGAAACAGGCAGTTCCTCTTCTGCATTGGTATCACTAATGATCGCCCTCAGAATGATGGTGTTTGACAACCAAAATGTCAATCTGCAATCCAAGGAAAACATTAAAAAAACTCAGAAAAATAATTACTCCAAGTAGAATATCACCATACCTGGGGACATCGTTCCCACACGCTTTGGCAACTAGAACTAGCCCAGAGACAGCACTTTTAGCTGCATTAGCTCTTCTCGAGAGATGGTTCTCTGTGTAAGCGTGAAGATACAACCTCAAAAGTCGTCTAGCGGGGGCATGGACTTTACTTGATGAACTTCCATGTTCTGCAACCACAGAGTAAAGAGCTGCTTCAATGGCTGCAGCCTCACGTAACTCACCCTCAAGCTTTTTTACTTTATTTTCCAAGTTCTTCACCTTAGTCTCCAATGTTGTGTCGCGTGTAGACTTTGGATACACCTTGGCTTCTTTTCTTTCACTGGATAGACTCAACCGGCTATTGCTTTGGGAAATATCTAGGGATGATCGTACGGACTTCACCCTTCTTGATTTCTCAAGTCTACTCTCTGAATCCTGATCACTGATCAAATCTTGACTATTCTCAGAAGCTCGAGGTGAGGTGTTTTCCAAATAATCATCAGTTTGGAAAGGGATAGACTTGGTCTCTCCGTTATTGCGTTGACTGTCACTTACTAGCTTAGAGCTCTCACTGACATTGTCATTAACAGTATCAGTTATAAACACATTATCACAGTCCTCCAGCCTAGACATGGAAGTGTTGGGTGCAGAATCAGGAATGTCCACAGGGAGATTAAACACAGATGATAGATCTACTGATGAGGACCGTGAGGGAATCTGGTTAGGAATATCTCCTTGTCTGCTCTCTGATGCTGATTGTGATCTCTCATGGCCATTCCCTTTGCCGTTCTTCTTTACCCTCTCAAGTTCTTCCTGCGAACAAGACAACAAGGCATTCAGAAACATATCATCCCCATAAATTATCAGTGGAATGTTTCCATCTCACCTCTTCAGTACGCACAGAGAAACCGCCATTAGACTCTAAAGTGGAAGATGAAACCGTCAAGGAGGAGTGGGAGGAAATGTCATCATCTGTGATGGAAGCAATCTCGGATTCCTTATAGTACTCGTCATTCATTAAGGCAGAAACAGATTCACCAGCGTTCTTAGAACCATCGATGGAGCTGGTGTTCCTAGATGAGGAACTGGCTCGGCGCCTGTCAATGGGCTGAATAGTGAGGTACAAAACAGGCTGAGTGGTGTTGCGGTAGCTTCTTTTACTGTTCATTGGAGCAGTTAAGCTCAGACTCTCTTTAACAATACCATAATCCGCCAGATCAAGGGTTGCAGTTGCCAAAAGTTGGTGCGCTTTCTCTCTGCGAGGCTCGTATAAATTGAGTTGTAAGACGTTCTTGAAGAAGACATCAGCACCCTTGCTCCGAGCAGACGCATCTTTCAACAAGGTGATGGGAAGCTTAAAAGATTCGTTGAATTCGATTTTGCCTTCGCCAATGACAGAACCAAGAGAAGGAGCAACAACATTGGTGGTTCCGGAGTTGCGGTCACCATTCTCCCATTGGAGGACAAGAGAGCGAAGGGAACGAAGGGACTGAGAAGGAGGCCAAGGCTTGATGTCGTGAATGTGGACCAGGTAATCAACTTGAATGGATGTGCCTCGTCTGTTCTTGGAGCTTAAACCCAAAACCATGTTGCCAATAAACTAGCAAAATCCACGAGTCAGTTATAAACATCTTCCCAACACAAAAGCAAACATTTTGACAAAGCCATCGAAGCTGTTAAATGTTTAACAAAGTGAAATTCTTGGTATTTTGATCAAGATCCAAAACCCAGAAACAGAAAAAGAAAGCTGATTTGGGCAATATATTACATCAGATCCAAACATTGAAATGCAGCATTGGAGAAGAAGACTCACCAACAGCAGCAGCTACTGCAGAATCTCTCCGAATGAGATGAAAATGTGAAATGTTTTGTGAGCCACTGACACAGAAATAAGAATCTTTACAAAGAGAGAAATAGAAAGAATTATGCCTGAAAATGACAAAAATGATAAAATCTAATTACACCAGAAAAAGAGTTTTAATGATGGTGCTCAATATCTATTTAAACGGCGACGTTACGCTGATCGCCGGTCCTAACCCACGCGCTTTATTCGCGCGTGTCATACGAAACCCCATATCACTTTCGCTACATTGTCTTCTCTCCGAAGAGAATGCGCGTGGGCAACACCCTTTCCCATTAAGCTCTTTAATTGTTTCCCTATATATATCTACTTGTTTTGTATTTATATCTTTTTGCCGACAAATATATGTACATTTGATTAATTGTGAGATAATGCATAATTTAATGCAATCTATTAATTTTAGAGTTATGTGGTAGGTTATGATAATTTTTAAAATTTGTTGCAGAGAATGAGATGGACTGAGTTTTGAGTAAACTCTAAGATGAATTTTTTAAGCACTATGATATTGGAATGCTGAGATTAGTTCATTGTCAATACTTTTTCAAACAAATCTAGGTTTATTGAATTTTTCTGCAATTTGTAAGTACAACAAGATTATCATTGGGTTGTGAGTTGTAACAAATTTACCAAAACATCAATTTCATCATCATGTAAATTATTGTTGACAGAATTGACTTATCTCCTACTACCTGTATCTTAGTTTTCAAGTTTGGAAATTTTCCTTCAACTACAACCACAAGAGCCAAATATATATATGATTAATTAATTGTGTTTAATTTTTAATCCCATTAAAAAACAAATCAATAAACATAAGCAATGTAAAGGCCCTTCTTGGGCCCTTTAAAATGGCCTTTTAGCCCTCTTTGTATCGCAAGAAGAAACTGAAACTCGAGATCAGGCTTGGGTGATCTCTTTCTCTTTGGACTTGCACATGTCTTCTGCTGACTTTACAAACTTCTTCGTCAACTCGTCTACCTGCAAACACAACAAAGAGAATGAGAGGCCATTTTTCAGTTAATGGAACAAGGAAACTAATTTGCAACTCACTTCCTTCTCTAGTCTTTTCACTTCATCCTTTGGCAGACTTGAGGCTGCTTTCTTTATCGTGTCCAGTGCCTGATTAAAAAAACAAAGGTCATACGGGAGGCAGTTGCCATGGCTGTGCTCTTGTATATTCATCTAACCTTTTGGCGTGCTCTTCTAATGCTTTGTTTGACAACTTCACTGGACTTTGCTACAATCTTGCACATTGCCTGGAGTTCATCATAGGGTTATCAAGGGCAGTAGTAAATAATTGACACAATCACACATGACCTGACTTGGATGCTTTACCTGAATATGCTCCTTGGTCAGCCTGCATAAAACATTAAGGACAAGTCAAATTTCGGAGAGTGGAATTCAAGAGACAAGTATTATTTGTTTCGTACGCTGGGATAGATGCGACAAGTCGTTGCCCATCCAGTTTGGGGTTTAATCCTAATGGTGAGGAGACAATTGCTTTCTCCAGTTCTTTCAAAGTCTGCAGAAACAAGGAGAGGTATAGGTAACTCTGTTTACTATAAAAACTAGTGATAGAAAGAGAAAGAAAGAATTACATCGGGATCATATGGATTGATAGACAAAGTCTTAGGATCGAGCACAGAGACCAAAGCTAAGTGACTGAGTGGCATCTTTATTCCGCCGGATTCAACAAGAATATGATCAAGCATTCCTGCAAAAGCCCTTGGGAATAAGCACACAAGGTTCAGGTAGAGGCATGTAAGGGGAGTAAAACCTGGTGAAGCTCTGCCGGTTCGTAATTTAGTTAAATCCCGGGACAAGGCATCAAGGGCAGCCTCCATTTGGGAAGAAGCAGTTGCTTTGACAGTAGGTCCAATATCAGGAGCTACATCCACCATCCCTGCAGCTGAATCATCCTCTGAACAAGAAGAAGACAAAAGGCTAACCATTCATACCAACTAGAGTAACAAATCAATCTTTGATTCAGAAAAAGGCCTAAATCATAAACAACACGCAACAATCTATGTTCCAAGTCCAAATCTCGTGAAACCTACTTGATTTTTTGGCTTTTGCGAAGCCACGACGAGAGTCTCTGAGAAAAGCGGGGGTGGAGAAATCGAATTCGAATCCCAAATCTCGTGCTTCCGAGCAGGGTGAAAAGAGGATCTTGTGCGAGAAATCACGAGATTGAAGAGCTACGGAGCTTCTTCTAAGAAACGCAATCGCATTTCGCGTCGATACGACTCGTCTGACGATCCCGAACATAGCCATCGTCGGAGAGGGGCTTGATTGGATTGATGAGAGTAGACCTAAAACCCTTAAGAAATGATATGATATATCTCTTCAAATGACCAAAGTAACCTTGTTCTAAAACCCTTTCTTCAACACTTGCGATTGCTCTCCAAAGAGATCTCACCGCCGCCCCTCGCTGTCACCGGTGAGTAACCTCTCTCTTTTGTTGCACACTTGTCTATTCCTGTCATTGATTCGTCTCCGTAGGTTTTGAATAGCATGGCGACTCAGGCTGCTGCTGCCTCTTTCAATGGCAACTTAAAGGTCAAACCTTTACCTTTTTCAACTGTGCCCATTTTCTTCTTCTTGTCATTATGTTCATACCAGTTTCGAACAATCTCTTGTCTTTTTCACCTTCAATATGTGTTTCTGCAGAGAGCTATGGCTGGTATCAAGCGTATCAATCTTGACGGTCTTCGTTGGCGTGTTTTTGATGCCAAAGGCCAGGTTCCAGTCTCTTGCTTGTTTCTTCATACCAAAATCTGTAATGGCTTGGATTTCATTTCGTTTCTCTTGTAAACTCTAGGTTCTTGGTAGACTAGCATCCCAGCTTTCGACCGTGCTTCAAGCCAAAGATAAGCCCACTTATTCTCCAAACCGTGATGATGGGGATATTTGTATCGTTCTCAATGCTAAAGAAATTGACTTCACTGGAAGAAAGCTCACCCACAAATTCTACCGCTGGCACACTGGGCAAGTACCACTTTTCTTTTATGCTTCTGGGATTTCATTTCTTCTACTTCATTAATCTATTCGTCTCTGCTTACAGCTACGTTGGCCACCTGAAAGAACGAAGTCTGAAAGATCAGATGGCCAGAGACCCCACAGAAGTCATCCGTAAGGCTGTCTGGCGCATGCTTCCAAGTAACAATTTGCGTAATGTCAGTACACTATCCACTCAAACATTTTATATTCCCTGTCTTGCTATACCCTGGACCTCGTCTACTCTTTTTAGAATCCCTCATGGTACAGCGTGTGAGATTCTTAAGGCAGGATAGCAAACTATGTAGGTTTGAAAGGAAGATGTTTCTGGAACCTTGGCCTAGCCATTTCCTTGTTTGTTTGGAAATTTGACTTCTTTATATCGATACATTCTCATTTCTCAGTTTGCCTATATTGTTATGTGTTGCTTGTCTTAGTTACCGGATGAATGGCTTGCATAGTTTAGGATTCGTTGCATGAAATTAGTATGTGCTGAGTTTTTGTTGGTTCATCTGGTGGGTATATAGGACAGGGATCTGAAGCTGAGGATTTTTGAAGGTAATGAGCATCCTTTTGGGGACAAGCCACTTGAGCCATTTGTGATGCCGCCTCGTACTGTGAGAGAGATGCGACCACGTGCAAGGCGGGCCATGATCCGTGCCCAGAAGAAGGCAGAGCAGGCAGAAAATGGTGGAGCAGAGGTAAAGAAAGGCAAGAAGAGGACACCCTCTCAAGTAACTGCTTAGAAGAATTACCTAAGAGGAACCTAGTGATGTGATTGTCGTATCATCTGTAAGCAATAATCATAATGCAGACTATAGACATGGACCTATTTCTGGATGTCAGACTTTGTATCACGCATGAAGCAAAAATCTCCCGTCCTTGAACATGGACCTGTTTTGGAAAATGTTAAAATCCAGCAAGCATGTCAAATAATACGACAGAAGATTTCATCAGAGTAACAATAATAACATCCTCTTTTCTTTTCTCAACCAATAAGACAAAACAACTAATCCTAAGAAGAAACCACACACAGAAGATTACAAGTTCGAAACAGCATTCTCTCTCTCCGGTTGTTTTAGTTAACCTTGGTATATTTTCTATCTTTACACAACATGTGCCATTCTTGAAGCACTGCTGCCTGAAGCGCCATGTGCTCTGTTTCTTCTGCTGTCAGCTTAGACAGTGTTCCTTTCTTTTCTTTTTTCTTCTTCTCTTCCTTGTCTTTCTCCTTTACCTCTTCTTTCTTCTTTTTCTCTTCTCTTTTTTCTTCTTCTTCTTCTTCTTCTTCTTCTTCTTCTTCTTCTTCCTCTTCGCCTTCTTCTTCTTCGCTTTCCTCGGTCTTTGGAGTCTTTTTGGGTTGAGCTGCCTTCAACAAAGCTATTCTCTCCATTGATATTTTGAGCTTCTCAGCTGCTGCTGACTTCACTTCATCCTCTGGCATGTACTCAACCCCTCCGTCAGTTAGATCATCGCACCATCCCTGAATATCTGACTCTATTTGCTTTGTGATTGCTGCTTCTGAGGCTCTAACCACAAACTTGCACATCATGGTGGTTGTCTCGTCACCCAGATCCACGTTCCTGCTCACTTCACTAGCTCCAAAGATCATCATGCCCACAAAACCTCCATGCCACGTTTTTGCAGCATAACAAAGCTGTAATGACATCAAGTTAGGGGTTAATCATACCACCAATAATTCAGTTAAGGAAAAAGAAGGGAAATAAGAACACAGTGGAGCTAACAATTTCACCTGAAAGCCAGCAACTGTGCGTATAATGTGGGAACAGACTCTGTGGAACGGCTTGGATGATAATGATTTAAGTCCGCTTAAAAATGGTGAAGCACCATACTGTTGTGCAGCAGTTGCCATGAAGCCGCTTCCTTCATACATATATGTGCCAGTGTACTCTGCAACAGCTGGCAAGCTAGGCCACAAGCGAAAGAACTCAACTGGTGAGATTTTGTGTGGGAGAAGAAGCTCGGTCAGTGGGATCTTGTAAGGCTGACATCTTAAGATCACAGGCTCTCCGAGTTCTGATTTTGAACCTCTCTTCTGCTTCATGATCTGAGGATCCTCTTCTATGTAGCTACCATCGTAATCTCCACTAGCGCCATGGAACGGGTAGTAGAGGACTTGAACCCAAAAACCACATCTTTCAAACTGGGAGACACCAACGGTGACACTGCATTGTACAGGATCCTACAAGAGTAAAGAAAAGAGTGGATGGTAATACAGCTAACGATGAATCTATTAGGTGTAAAGATCAGAAATGGTTCTCAACTGACAAAACTTTGGATATTAGAGAAGTGTAAAGAGTTGGAAGTATGTAACCACTGAGAGTGAAATGCAACCTGTGAGACAAGATTACGTAACTGCCGTACTGCTTGAGGAGAACCATCCATGAAGTACAAGGCACCAGATAATCCAACCCGTATATCCACACGATTCAGTTCAAGCTCTGTCAAATTAATAATCTGGAAAGTAACATAAAGTATAAGAAAGGTGTCAAGACGCTAAACATTTCACCAATCAATCTGTAATCAAGTAAACTGTGACACTGGAATATGTACCAACCTTCAAGTGTAAAGTGACCCTTCCATCATTTGTATCAGCCAAATGGTAAGCTTCTATATAGCAAGGATCACTGCTTCCAGTCAAAGGATATGCTGTGGGTGGAACCTTGATAGAAGTCGAATCGACCCCTTTAGTAAGGAAGAGAGTTAGTTCACTGGGTTTTGGCCTCCAGAGCTCTAGAATGGCCTTGTGAATTAACCCTTCTAACTTTCTGTCTTGAGCAGCTGATGCTTCATAAAACTGAACAGTTAGCTTATGGTGACTGAACGGGTAATCTCCTCTTGTCTCACTAACTCCAGCCCACCTGTAAGACAATAGGTTGAGTTTGTTTCAATCCATAAATGGAGTAAAAGTCATTATAAGCCAAGGAGAAAGCTCACCTTTTTTCCGGAATATTTGAAACATATTTGATCCTCTGCAATATCAAACGGGTTTGATGTTTGCTAACTGTATCTGCGGCAGCATGGTTCCTATACTCTTCAAGTTCTTTGGTTATTAATTGGCCAGCCCTTGCATGACGTGATCCCATCCTCTGGGAGCATAATAAGACTGCCTGAACATCTTGTATCCTATTCGAGGTAGTTGCAGCAGCATCCAAGTTGAAGAGAACCTTATGTATGTTTGCTATGATGATATTCAAGGGATCATCAGGGTCATCAGCCAAAAGTGGATCCAGACCTTCTAGATCAATATGTTCTGCAATTGTCCATATAAGACGCCCAAGGATTCTTGGGGTATTTACCTGGCACATTGAGATTAAAATTTATACATGGGAAAAAGAAACTGACCAGATTTAAGTTGGCAGACAATAGTTGCTCTCCAGTTTATCATCAATAGTACATAAGAAAGCTATGATATAACCTCTTTAAGAAGAAGATACAGATAAAAGTTGCCAAGTGTGACTTTTAACTTTCAGCTGAGGCTTAATTACCTCTTGGAGATCCCTAACAAGCTCACGTTGCAAGTTCTGCAATCGTGTTTCGTTTAAGATTTGATCCTGCGAGGCACCGTCTTTAACGCTCTTCACTCCTCCACGGGTATCATAGATATGGCAGAGCCTAACAAGCAATTTCAAATAGCAATCTATAGCGTATGTCCTGCCATCACAATCCCATTTGACACAAGGCCTACAAACTTCCACAACCTCAAGGGCTGGTTCTGTCCAGTTCAGCGCACCATAACCAGTGCCATATGCTAGTGCACCAATCACTCTGCTTTCCATGCCGGTGTTCTTTTGTTCAGGCAAAGGTAGAGATAACTGGAAGCAACTTTCCACAAGCATTGCCACCAGCTCTTCCCGAAAAAGGCTTTTACTGGTAACACTATTGAGATCATCTTTTATTCTTGCATCTTCAAAGAGAGAAATAATATCTGTTCCAGGCAGAGGCTTCTGACCTCTTCGGGCACTTTCTCTGGCAAAAAGGTGAACACATAGAGCTGTCCGGCAGATACAGGCCAATGCGTGCATCCTGTCCGATTCTGCTCTCAAGTTCCTCACCATAAGCAGTAGTCGTCTAAACAAAGAGACCTTCGTAACAAGTTTAGAAACAAAAGGTTCAGAAATCATGGGCCACGGCTTCAAGAAAAACTGTACACAACCAATCGAATACTAGAAATGAAGACTGAAAAAAGTAAAGAAACCACACACCTGCATATGCAGATCAAGCAAGTGCAGATTCGTAACTACCGCCCTAACTATACTCTCTCTAGCAGAAGAAAACTCTTGACGGTCCCAGAGTGTTAAAATAGCAATAATGGACTGTGAAGCCCACTCTGGCTTCCCTCCGGCAACATCTGCTAGGTACAGCATGTTAATTCCAACCTCAAAAATCAAAGCTGGATCCAAAGAGGAAGCCAAGAATGGGGCCAAATGGGTGACTAAATCCGAGACGCCAACGGACTTCTCTGCGTTGGAGTCCACAACCGTGGTAGTAGCTGCAGCAGCAGAGGAAGCCTTAGAAAGCCTTCTTATCACTTCCACACTACCCGAAGCTACAGCCTTGACAGCAAAGACGAGAGGGAAAACAGTGGCTCGAAAGGTTTCAACAGGAAGGACTAAAGACCTAGCCATCAAAGCGGTCCGCTTCTTCCAAACAATGTCAATCATGGAAGACACCCACTTGGACCTAATGGCCAGTGAATTCTCACTGTCTACGAGCTTGTCGCCAGCAAGACGGCTCATGCGCTTAGAATCAAACTCCTGGAAGAGTCTGCCGACGGACTCAAAGGCCACCTTGGAGACAGCGTCGGATTTGTCAAGCATATTCTGGCCGATCCGAGCCCACCAGTTGGAGACCTTATCGAGAAGACCCACATTGTTCTCGCAGAGTGTAACAAGATCATCGCGCGCAAGGATGCAGCCAAGTGTCTCAGTAATGGAGAAACGAAGATTGTCAGACGGAGAATCAAAGCAGGAAGCAATCTCAGTGCTGCAATCAGAGATCAATTTAGGTAGCGAGAAGGAAGGAAGAGCAGCAAGAATAGAGACGGCAGCGGCGGTGACGTCAGGGTCCGGGAAATGAAGATCCGTTTTGACACCTGAGCAAACCGTGTCCCAAAGATCCGGAGTCAGGCGAGTAGATCGGATGAGATCGAATGCGAGCTTCTTACAGACAGCCGATGCGGGAGCAGCCACAATCTCTTCCACTGCAGATTTGGCGATCACGGAGATATCTCGCCCGGCGGCGGATTGCTGCAGAGCCTGAAGAAGCGCCGATGACTGTCGAAGCGCATCATTTGAGCGGAGGTCCGCCTGAATCTGAGCGAAAAGAATATCCATTTCCGGATCAAACTAAGTGAAATTCGAGATCCGATGAGCTAATTTTGCTGTGGATGCGACATGGAAGACTGAGGATGAAGAAGACGACGACAAAATACTGGCAGCTTTTCCGACGGTAAAGCTGATTGGAAAAAAACAGCGTGGCGTTGTAGAGAGTTGGACTTTCACAGCGCGCCGTTTTTTCTTCCCAAACTTTGGATTTGCGTTAAAAGCCCAATAACTATAAAGCCTATTACCTCAAGATACTGTATACTAGCCCATTCGATTTAAATGGACGGTCCAGATGAACTTCATGACAATACCAAAACGCCGTTAGAAATTGCGTCGCTAGGGACACGTCGAGGGTAGAGAGAGAAGTCGTGCGATTTTTTCCTCTCTCTCGGTCGTCCTCGTCCTTCCCTCTAGGGTTTTACTATATCTTCTTCTTCTACATTAAATTCTAGGGTTTTAGTCGAGGTTTAGCCTCCTGCCTAGCTTCTCCTGCTTCCGCTTCGGTTGGTTTGTTTTTTTCTTCTCATTCGCTATTGCATATTGAGTCATAGAGATTCCTAGTGAAATAGGAATTGAATTGCTCGAGATAGGGTTTTGAATTTCTCTTGTAAATTTGATAATTCTTTCGATTTCTGCAGGGCCGCCTAAGGCAGAAATTATCCGGCAAACCTTTCTTCGTTTAATTTGGCGACATGACTGTGAGGAACGGTGGTTTTCCGGGAGATTACTATCGTAATAATTTTTATACGCCCGGTGGCTATGAGGAAGGCTCTGCTTGCCCTAACCCTTCCGAGCTCCCAAATAGTTTCAGACAAAAGGAGGATGATACCTTTGGTGTCCCGAGATTGGTTGTGCCATTGTCTGGCTTGTCATCATCAGAAAGGAATGATTTGATTCATAGGCTACGACAGGAGCTGGAACAGATACGGTCCTATCAAAAGGATGTCGTGCTTCCTAGATCAAAGCCTGTCATTAGTACACCTGCAAGTACTCTGTCTAAACCCAAGACTTTTGGAACTCGATGCTCTACTGCCCCAGGGAAAAAAGTGCTTCCCATAAGCGCACCTAAACCAGCTCCGTTAACCACTTCTTTGATGCTGAGGATGAAGCAATGTCAGACCCTCCTCAAACTATTGATGTCGCAGGAGAGTGCTTGGCCCTTTAATACTCCTGTCGATGTCGTCAAGCTTAACATACCTGATTATTTCACCATCATCAGACATCCAATGGACTTGGGAACTGTAAAGAGCAAGTTAACCTCGGGAACATATTCATCTCCATCAGAGTTTTCTGCTGATGTCCGTCTTACTTTCTCCAATGCAATGACATATAACCCTCCCGGGAATGTGGTTTATGCCATGGCTGATACTCTCAGCAAGTTTTTTGAAGTTAGGTGGAAAGTTATCGAAAAGAAGTCAACCGGAACCAAATCTAAACCAAGTAACTTGGGTACTAATTCTCACAATGAGATTGCAATGCCGACGCCTTTGACTAAGAAGAGAAAGATGAACGCACTGGAACATGACAGTTTATTAGAGCCTGTTAAACGGGTAATGGCAGATGACGATAGAGTAAAGCTTGGCAGAGATTTGGCGTCCTTGACAGAATTCCCGGCACATATACTAAGTTTTCTGAGAAAACACTGCTCCAAGGAAGGGGGATCTGGAGATGATGAAATAGAAATTGACATTAATGATCTTAGTCATGATGCCTTGTTCCAGTTGCGGGATCTCTTGGATGAGTTTTCGCGGGGGAATCAGAAGAAAAGTTCAAGCGGTGAACCCTGTGAGTTAGAGGTAATTCTTCTTCTATATCCCATGTTTGATCCATTTGACATCATGACTGACAAACAGAAAAACTTTACTTGATGTAGCTTCGGCATGGTTCAGGGCCAGAAAATTCATTGATGCAACATGGTGATGGTTAGCATACATTTTTTTGTTGTTGTTTGAGCAAAATTTTAAGTCCTTTTGTTAGAATTAAACTGTCATTTCTTCCTCTTTACTGGCAGGGAGTGAGGTGGAGGACGAGGATGTTGACGTTGGTAGTTATGAACACACTAGATCTGGCATCTCTTCTGTCAGGACAGGGAAGGGTGTGGCGTTAGGGAACTCCAATGGTTTGTTTTCTTCATCTTGTTACATTATATTGGTCTTGTTCTATGGAGCTTTTGCAGATGTTTGATTGTTGCAGGCTTGCAGCTCTGATGTGCTTTAACTCTTAGAACCATCATAATACTCTCGTTTTCAGAAGTGGTTGTCAGTCTAGAACACTCCTACTCTTTAAAATTTATTTGGAGTGGAGCTGATTGTTCTTAATTAAAATGACCTTTTTTACTTGCTGCTAGCTGATAGAAACTTATATTCTTTGATTTTGAGAGACTTACATTCTCTGTTTCTATACCCGTGTCGCTGTTCTCTGCCATCGTTAGCAATCATTTAATTCCTTGGAGTGCTCTAAATCTGGTTACTCTTCTTTTGGTGCATGTAACTGATTAGGCTGTAGCAGCTTGGAAAGTGTACCAGATAATATGTTTGCCTCTGCTAAGGTATTGCCTTAATTTGGATATAGGCTACCAATTTTGGGTTGAACCAGTACAATATAGAAATTGTTGTTATGGTCACACTGCAAACCGCTCACAAATTTCTTAGTACCTGAAAGATGATTTAACTTTAGTCGTAGATTTGGTCAGACACTATATATTCTGTTGTTTCGTCATTCTCCTTTCATCTGCTGATACAGGAGCCTGAAAGCATGGATTTGGATTCTCCCTTAGACAGAGTCACAAGCAGTTCGCCAAAGAGTAAATGTGAGCAGCTTTAAAGTTTGGTGCAAAAGAGGTTAAGTTTGTTGATTCTAATATATTGACCCTTTGGTTATTTTCCCTGTCTAAAAGCAGCTTCCATCAGTGAATTAGAGCACCTGGAAGATGCATCCAAAGAGAAGCCAAGTTCTATTGATGGGGCAGAGTGTCATCAAGATGGTAAGATGAGGAGTGTGGCAGATAAATGTCTCTGCTCTAATGTCTGGGGGTGGCTTCTCACTTTTGACCCGTTAATAATTTAGGAAATAGTGCTCAGAATGAAAAGCAGCTACCTCCAGAAAAGCGTCAGAGGGCTGCTCTATTGAAAAATCGATTTGCGGATCTAATTTTGAAGGCTCAAGAGAAAACTCTATATCAGGTTAGCTGTGACCTCTTTATTCTGGTGACTCTTTTTGTCTTTGGGTTTATTTCCTGAACAACATTTATGTGTATGAGAGCAGAATGAGAAGCGAAACCCAGAGAAACTGCGGCGTGAGAGGGAAGAATTAGAATTGCGAAAAAAGAAAGGTATTCTTGATTTCGTTAGTTCTAAGTTTCTGGTTGGTGCTTTTGTGTACCAAGTATAAACTCTGTGTAGAGTCTGACCTTGAACATAAACGTTGTCCTCTTATACTTATTTACCCAGAGAAAGCACGGTTACAAGCAGAAGCCAAGGAAGCTGAAGAAGCTCGTAGAAAAGCCGAGGCAGAAGCAGCAGCTGAAGCCGCGGCTGAGGCTAAGAGGAAACTGGAACTTGATAGAGAAGCAGCCCGCCAGGCATTGGTTGAGGTAAAATAAAAACAGCTGCTTCTGTCAGTGTGGCTGTTTGTACTTAAAAAATATTTATTGTTTACATGGCTGAATATTTATTGTACGTACACAGATGGAGAAGTCGGTTGAAATAGATGAGAATGCGAGGTTTCTCAAGGACTTAGAGCTGCTTAAAACTGTTGACACGGAGCATCTGAGAGATATAAGTGAGGAGGAAGATGGGTTGGGTGGATTGGGGTTTGGAGGGAGCAATGCTCTGGAGCAGCTGGGGCTATTTATGAAACACGAAGAAGAAGAAGAAGCTGATCTAGAAATAGAAGAGGGTGAAATCGATTGAGAGACCGTTTTGTAAATTAATCAGATTTAGGTGGAGAGTTGTAAAATATTATGATAGCTGGAGTCGAATGCTATCCTGGTAAACACTTATTAACATATTATCAATTAAATGGTTGATACATGGTTGGACATGCCAGTTTGCACCTTTGGTTATTTCGTTGACAGCCGCGGGGGAAAGAGCTATCTCATAATAGTTAGTATCGTATAAACCAGTAGAACAACTAATAATGGAAATGGTTAATTTCAGTGGCCGGATCTCTCTTTTCTCTTCCATACAGGTTTGAAGTTTCTCTGTTTTCAATAAGCAAGGTGTACAAATGATATCGTGATTACGCAATTCAATCAAACCAATCTGAGAAAGTCATGTACATTGGCTCCATAGATGAATGTATTTCAGTACATTTTCAATGAGTTTAGGTGTCTGTGCATTTGGATCTATTAGGCAGAGTGTCGTGTTGAAATTGATAAATTATTTTGGCGAGCCCCCCAATAGGTGCCAGAATCATCAGGAGAACACCAAGAATGATGCAAGTCTGAAAAAAGAGGATAACATGATTATTATCAGCTTTGGTAGGACATTACCAAAAACGAGGGTGGAGTTGTGCTTACCCAGTTGATACACCATGATAGACTAAACCTCTTTGGTTTCTTTAGGATCAACCATATGATGCAAGGGATCTGAAACAGAGAGAGCATTCTGTTTGTTAGAACTGTTGTCTTCATTGATATCAACAGTATGTATATGAGCAAGTACTCTGCTTACAAAGTAAGTATTTGGGACATTCACGAATCCACCAAAAAATGACAGCAACCCACTGAAAAAGGGTAACAAAACTGCAATGCCCATGGTGGCGGCTGCGATATAGGCAAGAAGTGATTCATCATTGCTACGAATAAGATTAGAATTTAGTTAGAGATATATGGGGGACCTTACCCACAAAAAAGAAGCGGATGGTATAGCGTAGAACTTTTGCTGGGCGGAAGTGCCATTTCTTTATCATTACAGATTCGACCATGTCAAACACAGGCATAGCGTACACCTAAATGAACATACAAGCAAATTGATCAAGGCCGGTTTGTGTTTGGTAGTTTTCTAGTAAGGCATTTCCTAGTGTACCTGGTAGCTTCCAATAAGGTGTATGACCACAAATAAGTTGGCCACAATGACAAGTGCCTCGGGTTTTCTGAGTGATCTAAGAATGTTTTCATCAACATTGTTTCCAAAACTGTGAAAACCTGCAAGAGCCACAGGGAAGTAGCAGAAAGCTACGATGATGTACGCTACAATGGCTCCTTTCCACATGGGTCGCTTTGATGGATTCTCTGGTGTTGATGGGATCGTTGCTTGAATTTCTAAAACAACATTATGACCTCCGTATGCAAATGCCATCTCCCCCAATGCGCTTATGAAGCCCAACTGCACTGAGTGGATTCGGTTCTTATAACCATACTCTACTGTGGCGGTGGCATGTTCGTTCAATGAGGCCACCCAAGCAGTTGTGGAATAACTATGGAACAAAAGTAATAACATTTGTAAATTGGTACAAAATTGGTTATAATTTCCAAGAAAAGATTTTCTTACCTTACTGACATAACAGCAGCTACCAAGGAGACACCAGAGATGGAGTTGAAGTTCTCGAGAAGGGAGAGCAAAATCTGGGAAGTGGCAAAGATAAAAATGAAGTGTTGGATGTTCATATTCGCACACTTTTCACGTTCCACGACGAGGTCATGTACATTCTTTAGGGATTGACCTCCTGTGACCATATATACTATGCAAGTACTGATTTTAACAAGAAGTTGTAAGGGCACCATGATGTATAAACCACGCTTCTTGCCAAAGGCAGCCTGGCCCAGCTCGTGGTACCTGTCAAACCTAATCCCTTGAAACATCTCGTGCATCTCAATCATTTGCCACAGGGTGTATAGTGTGATGGCCCATGACAGGATCAACACCACAACCCCTGGTCCCCTGAAACACACAACATACCCATGAACTGAGTTAGCGCATCATCAGGCTTGAACTGAGCCGGTGTCAGAAGAGATACCATCCAAGCTCTGACATGGCATAAGGGAGACCAAGAACACCAGCACCAACTATGGCAGTGACGTTGTGAAAAGCCGAGTAGTACCAATTGGCATTTCGAGATGCTGTGATGGGAAGCCAATCTTCCAAATCAATTGACTGATCCTGCATAAGTATCTCCAATCATCTTACGAATACGTGAAGCATCAAAAGAAAAAAAGAAAAATTCTTGCGCGACCAAAGTTTCTAAATTCATCAAAACTGTGTTACAAGTATCTAGGCATATATATAAGAGATAAAGAGCATACCTCCTCAGGATCTTGGCCTTGGATTTGGTTTGTTGGAGTTGGGAATTCCATAACTCTTGAGGATTTCTGTGGTTCCTAGAGTTGAAAGCAAGGGAGAGGTAAGCATGGAAGAAAGAGAATGAAAGTTGACTTTGACCTTCGCTAAGAAAATTGTTTGATGTTTATCACGCATTTGAAATGGTCGTTGATTGGATACATGCTCATAATGACTCCACTGGAACACTTCTGTAATTCTGAATTATTGTTTGTTTTATAAAGACAGATACTTTTTCTGCAGTTTATCTTGAGCCATGCCGTGAATGCAAAAGGAAAATCAACTAACTGGAAAATGGAACATTTAATCATAGATAAGAAAGTTGAGTGTTGGATTCAAGTATTTTATTAGTCAACGGACCTACATTAGTTTACTTAAAGTCAATGATAGAAAACTTAGCTGTAATATCTCGACGAGGTGGGGTGCCACCCAGATTAGACACGTTATTTGAATGAGTAGCACGTCCCCGGATTTTACTCTTCTTAACAAGACCTTAAATATCATTATTATTTATCTTAAATCGTTAAATTCCGCAGGTACAACAATGGGACACAGTCCATCTAACTACATTAGATAGCACATAGCAGACAGGGAACTAAACCGCATTATACCATGACACTAGCTGGGGTTCTCACAGACAAAGCTGAATTACCAAAGCAGAAGAAGTTGTTCTTCAGCCTCCTCTTCATCGATCCCTGCTTCTCGGTTAACTTACTTATCACTGGTTCGACAGGCCCCTTCAAGCCAGACGATCCAGCTATGCTAGTATCAAACAACACTCCCTTCTGTTTGAGATCAACCATGCTCGTAGACGAAGAAGTGGATGAAGAGTGGATGGATATATTCGAAAAAGAGCTCGACCTGGTCCTCGCCGAACCAAACCTCTTTTTCTTACCTCTTGGACTCGACTGGTTACTTCTAACCGACAAAGCTCTTTTATTGTTATTAGGCAGAGCAGGAGAGGAAGTGATGCTTTTTGAGAATCTCTGTCGGAGAGGAACAGGAGTTTCTTGCGTCTCAAGAGTTGTCGAAGCCATACTGATCTCAGAATTGTTCTTCAAGTGTCCAGATTGTTTCTTGATCCGAGGCCAATGGAAAACGCTCTTCAACCTCTCTGTTGTAGAGTTAACAGAAGAGTTTCTGCATTTCTTGAGATGATGGTTCTCATCCGTTACGTTTACCCGACCAATCTCAATGGAACAGGAACTGGATCTCACATGTCTAGGGACAACAACAGCAGTCCTTTCAGGCACAAATTCAAGTTTGGTGCTTAGAAAAATCTCAGAGTCCGATGTCCGGAAACAAGCTCCTGGACTGTGAATGTTTCCTCTATCCTTCAAGTGAGACGCGACCACACTTGTGATGCTTTGATCAGTAGAACTAAACAACCCTCCGGCTGATACTAACCGTCGAAACAAGATATCAGAAGTCGGAGTGTGTGGCTTCTGCCTGATTAGATCAAGCGGAGTCATACCTGAAGCATCCCTTGCATTAATATCAATCGATTTCACAGACATGAGCATCTCAACAAACTCCAGAGGAACATTGCCGGAGATAGCCAAGTGGAGAGGCGTACGTCCCTCGTTGTTCCGATAATTCACAAAATCGCAAGGGGAGTTGGAGGCAGTGGTTGTGATGAGACGGTTCATGAGCTCTGTGTGCTTGTCAAGCCTCTCGAAAGCCGGAGTCTGGAAACCAGAGATTCCAGCGTGAAGGAAAGTGTCACCGGCGTGGTTTCGGATGGAGATCAGAGATGGAGAGGCCGAGATCAGAGCTTCCACAAGATCAGCGTGGCCACGGTAAGCTGCAACGTGCAAAGCCGTGTTCCCTTGGTTGTCTATGGCATCAATTAAACCGTATGAAGCAATAATCTCTTTAGCCACCTGCCAAGATCCAAAGGCTCTTACTTACTTCAAAAAAAAAAAAAAAGTTTAATACTTGTGGGCGGAGAGAGAGAGAGAGAGAGTTACTTACCTGAGTTTGTCCTTTTCCGGCGGCTGCGTGGAGGATGGTGGAGCCTTGTTTGTCGCGGAAGGCCAAGACATGTTGAAGAGAGCAATCACTGAGAAGTTCCCTGAGAATCATCAAATTGCCTCCTCTGGAAGCAGAGTGAACCGCTCTGTTCTTCATTTCCCTCTTGTAAGCCATCGGAATCTCTCCGGCTTGCTGCTCTAAACCGGCGCTTCCGAATCTGGGAGTAACTGCGTAATCATAAATCAAACGGAACACGTCTCCGTTTCTGCTCCTCGCGGCGGCGTAGAGTATGTCCGTGACGCCGTACTCTCCTTCGCCGAAGACGAGCAGGGGATTCCTCTGGAGGAGATCGCGAACGAAGGCGAGATCCCCGGCGGAGGCAGCCGTGTACATGAGCCAGCCACCGTAACCAGACTGGATAAGAGTGTTGTTCCCGGTGGTGAGGAGTTTCTTGGCGACGCGTGATCTAGAAGCGGCGACGTCATGGAACATAGAATCATCGTCCCAAACAGTCTCGAGTCGGCGAATCCTGCGGAGGGAAGTGAGCTTCATGAGGTTGTTGGTGTCGATCCTGAGAAGCTCACGGACTAAATCGTATTGGCCATTGGCGGCAGCATAATCGATGGGAGTAGCGTACCACCACTGATCGCCGGTGCTCTCCCAACGGAGAGGGAAGTGGGTCGGAGCCATGAGACAAAGAGATATCTTGGTGATCAAGGAAGAGAGAGGTGACTGGGAACTCAATATTGATAATTAGTATTTTACGTTTCTATTTATAAATAAATAAGGAGGGTAGCGTATTCACTCATATGTAACTGAACTCAAACCAAATCTGGCCCTCTTGATTACGCTATTTTCACTAATCAATTTTCTCATAAAAGAAAAGTAATCATCAATTTATAAATGGTAGACTTTTTAAAAATTGGATAGATGTCCACATGGAATTCCATGCGTAATAGAATATGAGAAAAACAAACAAGATTTGTAGTTGTGGTGGGATGAGAAATGCCTAATTTCTAGAAAGTAAAGTGAAAAAGGGTGAGAGGTAAGTAATGATGGAGACACATGGAAAAAGTAACTTCTACGAGGAATATGATTATGTTATTTAATTGAAATTATCAGATAAATTTCATGCCATGATTTATAATTTCAAAAAATCGTTTTTATATATATATGACTTTAATTCCATTTCAGTTTAGTTTAGAATTATTTGGAAATTGATACACATATGTCCGTTACAAAATTTTCTACTCTTAAAAACCAAAACTCATTACTGTATGCAAATAAAATCTTTGGTATATTATACCAGATTGGAAAGACATCTTGGCCAGTATAAGAAGAAGAACAATTAGGTATCAGATACAATGTAGATAAGTCCCGAGTAATGAGACGACAAACATTGGTAGCTCTAAATAATAAAAAATTGAGTATATGTGTCTAGGCCGACGTAACAAATGCTTAATGAGATGCTGGTGGCCAACTACAAAAGGGAGACAATAATAACAAATTCTGATCAACAACGAATTTTCAAACCTTTTTTTTTCATTATTTCCCCTCGTGCTCTCTACAATTCATGACCATAATTCTATCATTAACTTATACATAAATCGGAAGAATAAGGTAGCATGTATAATTATTAAGATAAGAAATGGGGGGAGCATCCGGAGACAAAAGAAAGCAAAGCAAGATATATATGGGTAAGGTGTCAAAAGAGGAAAATAGAGGCATGTGAGGAAGAAAAAGTAAAGCTTTATGTTTTGGTTGTAGCCATAAAAGCATGTGATGAGTGGTGGTCTCCTTTTCAAACTCTTTTAGACTTTCATGGAGACATGTGATATTAACCATGGAGCGAAGCGAGCAATCAGTAGCACTACTTCGTCAGATGCAAAATATTCATAGCCAACCAACAAGACCTTAACCAGAACTGGTCCAACTAAAAGGAACTCTTCCCAAATTGAAGACAGAGGATGGTCCGTAAGTTGACAGCAAAACTCAACTATTAACACAAACTAGTATGCAATTCTCGTGACTGACCAAAGTATGGGACAAGTAACAATCAAAAGGAAAGAAAGAGCAATAATGGAAGAACAAAAGGGAGATAATGATGCAAAACTTTGCTTTACCAAATTCTCTTTTGAAGATAGACAACCCCACAACAGTTGGTATCCACCTAGAGAATTCTGATGATGTAAATATCTAGGTCCCAGTGTAAGGCTATTACAGTAAACAATAAATCCGATATTAGCTAAATGGTTTAATTTAAGAACCGACCAACTCATGTCAGAGTCCCGTTGCTGGACATATATCATTTGGTTAACTCACAGAAACTTGTTAATTAAGAATCAACAACTTATTACAAGACCATAATGCTACTGACTCTGAAATGTAGATTCTAACTTAGAACAAGCATCATAATCCCATTACATTCAACCGAAACAATCTTAATGGAGAGTTGAGAGACAAAAGATCTTACAATAAAGTTCCAAGTCTCAGTTTTTTAGTTCTTGGCCTTGAGAGAGTTGTTCTCCTTGATCTTGGCTCGCGTGTCGAGCTTGACAAAACGCTTGAGATGGTCGTAGGGAAGAGTCTCGACGTCCTTCCTTCTAAGCTCACTAAGAGCAGGTCGCTTGTCGACGAGATGCCAGAGCCAATCCGGGTACTCAGAATCGGCCAAGATCTTGGGATCAGATCCGTCCTTGAGGGTATTAGCACCAACCACAGTGGTCGATTTGATCTCTTTGCTCAGGCTCGATCCTTTGGGAGCATCACTGCCTCCTCCTCCTTTCCCACCCTTCTTCCCTTTACTTGCTGCTGCTGCGAACGTTCTCTGCATCATTCCATTCTTCCCACCAATCAACCCAATTCGATTCATTTCCGATTCGATCCAGAGTCGGACACAATTTAGGGTTTATCACTCGGAGTGGAATAGGCTTCTTCTTCTTCCTTTCGATTGTAATTAGACCAGTAGCTTTTCAGTATTGGGCCATCATATTTCGTTACTTCCTACTATAAAGCCTGTTTTCTTCATTTAATTGGTCCTAAAGCTATTTCAGATTGGGCCTTTAACAAGTCCACTAATTATAACAGTTATTAGATATTGAAAAAGTTGCTAAAACCAAATACTAGCATCTCCCTAAGCAATAAAATATTTTATCGGTGAAATGAATTGAATTAATTTAATTTAATTTTTAAGAATTTTTAACCAAAATAAACTCTCTACAAATTCTAATCATTGCAAGTGAAAAATTAAACAAAAAATAAATGAGATTTTCAGATTAATTTAACGACAAAAAAATGAGTTGAATTCTCAACGGTGAACAAATTCAAATATTGATCTTTTGTTCTTTATTTATGAGGTAAACAATAACACGGCAAAAAATCATATAATTTGGAATCTCGCCTACGAAAAAAAACTTGCCACTTTGGGCACTCAAAACATGAGGGACTAAGGAATATTTGTAAGGTTTTGTGCACTCAAAATAGATCATACGATACGGAAACATATATACAAAAACCAAGATCCAAAACAATTGTTAAATTTAAGAAACCACCTAATTGTAATACATTTATGGGATCATATTATAATTTGTTCCGGTTAACTTAAAAAAGTTCTTAGCTTACAACGATATAGTTTAATGATATATATAACAACCAAATTAACCATCTTGTATATGGTCAAATCCAACAAAAGCAATGAAACTAAAATAACATAATTTTATATTAAAATGTAAAACAAGAAAAGTATACATATATAGATATGGTTAGAAACTTAGAAAGATATACAAGAGAATATAATACGTCTTATTAATGACAAATGTGTGGTTGATTAAAGTAGAAAATTAGTCTCATAGAGGATGAAAGCGAAGAGGCTAATCAAAGTGATGGTGGTTAAGTGCGGAGAAGAGGCGAAAGTGGCAGCGTTTGGAGGTGGTGGAACTGTATTGGGTGGAACAAAATGACCACTTGGTGATGGTGAAGGAGCCATATGAAGAGGAGGAGGAGGAGGAGGGCGTTTCTGGTCACCTCCACCGTACGAGGACTCGGCTGCCAAGACGAGAACGCAGATCATCAACGTGAAAGAGACAAAAGATCTCATCGCAGAAATATTTGATCTCTTCTCTTTCTTGTTGTAGTTAAAGTTGATGCAAAGGCAGTTATATACTCAAAGGACAAAGAAGTCAACGAAAGAGAATTAGTCTAATTGGTATTTATATGTGATTATGGTATGTCTCATCTTGTCTCTTAGTTAGTGGCTAGCTAGGCATCTATTTTAAGTAAATGTTTATAAATCAATCCTACAAAAAACATCTAATGATGGATCAACTTATGCTGTGCGATTTTGTCAAGTAATGAAGAGCATAAAAAAGTGGAGGATGATGTCCCCCCCAAAAAAAAAAAAAAAAAAAAAAAAAAAAAAGTGGAGGATGATGTTTGACAAAATGAAAATAGGAGGCCCATTAAAAGCCCATGAGTGATATCAAGGATTAAGGAGGAAACAAACTGAGTCTCACGTGCTGCCGGACTCCATGGCGGCCGAGCGAGCGAGCGAGACACAGTTTCCTCTCCCAACACACAAAACACCAAAAGAATCTTTGATTATTCAAACAAAAATAATATTATTAGGAAAGACTAGTTGTACAGAATTCGTGGTAACCACTACCTAATCATAACCATCGTGGAGCTTCTTATACAAAAAGAAGGTGGATCAATCTTTCTCCATGCATTGACTTTCTTCTTTCTTCCTAGATCGAATCAAATGAGATTTTAGGTTTTCTTTTGGGAAATTCGATTTCGATGGAGATGCGGTGGCGTTTGATCACCGCGATTGTGTCAGTGCTGGTGGTTCTGGGTTCGGCTGATGAATCGGGAATGAGGGCTCCGTATCGGATCCATACTCTGTTCTCGGTGGAGTGCCAGAACTACTTCGATTGGCAGACCGTTGGGCTGATGCACAGCTTCCACAAATCCGGACAGCCTGGTCCCATTACCCGCTTACTCAGCTGTACGGAGGAGGAGAAGAAACATTACAGAGGCATGAATCTTGCTCCCACTTTCGAGGTTCCCTCTTGGAGCAGACATCCTAAGACCGGTGACTGGTAATTGTCTTTTTCTTTCTATTTTTGTTCCATATCTTTTAGTTTGTATTTGGAATCTTTTGTCATGGGTTTAGATGTTGATTGTGTATGGTAGGTACCCAGCTATTAACAAACCTGTTGGAGTTCTTTATTGGCTTCAACACAGTGAAGATGCCAAGAATGTGGATTGGGTCGTTATTCTCGATGCTGATATGATCATTAGAGGTCCTATCATCCCTTGGGAACTCGGTGCTCAAAGGGGAAGACCCTTTGCTGCCCATTACGGGTATATATACCTCTTCCTCTTCTTCTCCTTCGATTCAACCTTAACCTGAAGCCTTTTGTTCCCTATGATGTAGCTACTTGGTGGGCTGTGATAACATCCTTGTGCGATTGCACACTAAGCATCCAGAACTCTGTGACAAAGTCGGCGGTCTTCTCGCTATGCATATCGATGATCTCCAGGTCCTGGCTCCTCTCTGGCTATCAAAGACAGAAGAGGTTCGCCAAGATACAGCTCACTGGACCACCAATATTACCGGAGATGTTTACGGCAAAGGTTGGATCAGTGAGATGTACGGTTACTCTTTCGGTGCTGCAGAGGTAATAATCGCAGCAATGACAATCCTCAGTATGTTTGATTTCCGGTTATTAAAACTCTGGGAATATCTTTGTGATCCACAGGCAGGACTTAAGCACAAGATTAACGATGACTTGATGATATATCCTGGGTATGTACCACGAGAAGGTGTCGAGCCTATTCTTCTACATTATGGTTTACCCTTTTCCATCGGGAACTGGTCTTTCACTAAACTGGACCACCACGAAGACAATATAGTCTATGATTGCAACCGTCTCTTTCCCGAGCCTCCATATCCAAGAGAGGTAGTTTTAACAAGCTCTCGACCCCACTTCATCTCTTTCTAATCGATGCTAGTACTGAGAAAACATTTTTCATTCAATAGGTGAAAATGATGGAACATGATTCGTACAAGCGAAGAGGCCTACTTTTGAGTCTGGAATGCATGAATACGTTAAACGAGGGACTCATACTGCGTCACGCTGAAAATGGATGTCCAAAACCAAAGTGGTCCAAATACTTGAGCTTTCTGAAGAGTAAAACTTTCATGGAGTTAACAAAGCCTAAACTGCTTGCACCAGGAAGTGTACATATCTTGCCAGACCAACACGACCCACAACCCGTTGATGAGTTCAAAGGAACTATTCCAAAGATCCACACATTATTTTCCACGGAGTGCACAACGTATTTCGATTGGCAAACAGTTGGTTTCATGCACAGTTTCAGGTTGAGCGGTCAGCCTGGAAATGTCACTCGCCTTCTGAGTTGCACGGACGAAGATCTTAAAAAGTACAAAGGTCATGACTTGGCCCCAACACATTATGTTCCTTCAATGAGCAGACATCCTCTAACAGGCGATTGGTAAGATGGCAGTTAACCACTTGACTGTCAAAGTTGACTTGATCTTTGTCTGATTTTGCTTTATTCCTGAATCAGGTACCCGGCAATTAACAAACCAGCAGCGGTTGTTCATTGGCTTCACCACACGAACACTGATGCAGAGTACATAGTTATTCTTGATGCTGACATGATCCTCCGAGGGCCCATCACTCCTTGGGAGTTTAAGGCAGCTCGAGGGCGGCCCGTTTCAACTCCTTACGAGTAAGTGTACAAATTTCTTGTTCTCTCTTTTCCAATTTGTGGATGATGCAGAAACCCTTCTTAAATTTTCCTCTCTCATTCATTGGTTTAGCTATCTTATCGGATGTGACAACGAACTTGCAAGACTTCACACACGTAATCCTGAGGCTTGTGACAAAGTTGGTGGAGTCATAATGATGCACATAGAGGATCTCCGGAAATTCGCAATGTACTGGTTGCTTAAAACCCAGGAGGTTCGAGCAGACAAAGAACACTATGGGAAAGAGTTAACTGGAGATATATATGAGTCCGGCTGGATCAGCGAGATGTATGGTTATTCCTTTGGTGCTGCAGAGGTAAACCTTATCATGACTCTAAACTTTCTGAACAATGATTGGATTCGAGACTATGATCTAAAATACTTATGTTGACACTGCAGCTGAATTTGCGGCATATCATAAGCAAAGACATTTTGATCTATCCGGGTTATATTCCTGAACCTGGTGTTGACTATCGAGTTTTCCATTACGGTCTTGAGTTCAAAGTTGGAAATTGGAGCTTCGACAAGGCGAATTGGAGGAACACCGATCTGATCAATAAATGCTGGGCCAAGTTTCCAGACCCACCTACTCCTATGGAAGTCCATCATACAAATAATGATCTAAGGCAAAGAGACCTTCTCAGCATTGAATGTGGACAGAAGCTAAACGAAGCTCTGTTTCTGCATCACAAGAGAAGGAACTGCCCTGAACCTGGATCTGAATCGACCGAGAAGATCTCGGTTTCAAGAAAGGTTGGTAGCTTAGAAACAAAAGAAGCTGAAGGAAGGGACGATTCAAAAGAATCAAGTGGTTCGTCGGAGTCTGAAGGGAGATTCAGCACGTTGAAGTTATGGGTGATCGCTCTGTGGTTGATATCTGGTGTAGGTTTCTTGATAGTGATGCTTGTGGTGTTCTCGACTCGTAAAGTCAGGGGAACAACAAGAGGGAAAGGTTACAGAAACAAGAGAAGAAGTTCGTACTCGAATACGGGTTTTTTGGACACGAATGATCGAGATAGGTATGTTTCGTAACACAGAAACATGAAAGAAAAAGAAGGCTCCTTGGTTCAAGGGTGGAGGGTTACTAACCTTAGAATTAAGAGCATTGTAGATACAATTAAACCAAAAGAGGTGAGACATTTTGCTTGAAAATCTGGGATGAGTCGGTTTATTTGTATTCTTTAAAGGANAAAGATTTTTTTTTTTTTTTTTTTTTTTTTTTTAATTCGAATTTTGTATTCAAGGAACCAAGATCTCAATCTTCTTGCGTATTCTATATTATCAAAGAGTAGGATTCGTTCCTCTGTTTTAATAGGTGTTTAATCATCAAGGAAAAGCTCCATTCCACCATTTATGATCCAGAAGTCGTTGAGAGTGCTTCCCGGGATGATTCCGGTGACCCAAGATCAGTGATGAAGAGCTTTCATATTAAACCGGTACAAGTCAACTTCAGTGAGCTTCGTTTGTTCCACATTACCAAGATTTGTGTCAGAGGAAGCACCCATTACCATACAACTTACCATTTCCCAAGTCACCGGGAATAAAAATACCAAAAATATGTATATTGCGGACCACATTCTCTCTCCTGTGATAATAGTTTAATTGAATAGTAAAAAGCGTGTCGCTTTTAATTCAATCAACTGAAGAAACAGACAATAACCTGCATTATTTGAATTCAAAATTTAAACACCAAAAAGGTGAATACAACGGACAAAAAAACACACTTGCACTTTTTCTTACTTTAACACTTGAAATATTGCTTCATTTCAATCTAATCCTCACTTAACTGTCTGTAACTGTGAAAATGGGAGAATCTGCTTGTCTCATGCAGCCATTCTCATATGCAGCTCCAGAGGTTAGTTTATCTCATCATGTTTTCTTCCATTTCAGGATTTCTTTCTCTGTTTTGAGGAAGCTCTCTCTGTTTCCATGTGTGTCTAGGGAGACTCTTTTGGTGCTTTAGGACAGTCTGTGTCCTTTGGCAGATTCATGCCTGAGAAACTTGAGTGGGAAAAGTGGTCCGCTTTCTCTACACAGAACCGTTATGTGGCTGAGGCAGAGAGATATTCAAAGCCAGGATCTGTTGCTCAGAAGAAAGCTTTCTTTGAAGCTCACTACAAGAAACTCGCTGCTGCCAGAAAAGCTGCTGCAGAAGAAGCACTCTTGCTTCAACAGCAAAACCCAAATCCCCAACCAGAGAAGCTTCCAATTCTACAAGTTACGACTAATGAAAGAGGGAAGAAAGATGGGTCGGTGTCTAAACCGGATCTTGAGAGCTCAAGAGGATCTTTAGAGAGATTGCTTGCAGAAAAAGTAGACAGGTCTGGTAATGGACAATCTGATGAGAAAGAGAACCATGAGAAGGCTGTCTCAGAGATCAATGGCAAAGATTCGACATTTGTATCAGAACAAGTGGAGAAAACGCCTGTAATGCTAAAGGTTATTTTCTCCATTTAGGATCGATCATCTAAACTTTTCTTCTCTTTGTCTTCTTTTGTTCTTGATATGTTGTTAGTCTTTCCAGAAGAAACCCAAAGATGTACAACCAAAGAGCAGTGCCAAACCAAGAGTCTCTAAGCTCAACTCATCGGAGAGGACTCCGAGTCAAAAACCTAGCAACAAGAGAAACTCTTACAATTTCACACCTGCAAAAGAGTTCAACAGATTGGTGTCCATCATTAGGAAGATTGATGGATCAAGAGCTTCTTCTAAACCAACCAGAGATTGCAAAACTCTTCTCCGGACACCATCAAACAAGGTATTCTTCACAACTCATTTGCTACAGAAACCAAGTCCAAGTATATATATACACAATACGTGGTCTTGTGGTTGCAGGTGTCTGCAAAGGGCATGGTTGAGGACTCTTTGTCCACACCTTTATCTAGGTAAAACACTGCGCAATAATCTCTTAAAGCTTATTAATTCCTGTGTGGTTAGAGAAGTAATCAGGTGTTACAGTAAGTGCAGAGGGAAATTAGCCCCTGATTCTTCTGCTAAGACAGGCCGAGGAAGATGGAGTTTCCTTCCTAGGACCGAGTAAGAACCCATCTTGCAAGTATAAAAATTGCTCAATTCATATGTAAAATGTGTGATTTTTACCAAGTGTGTATTGGAACAGAACACCGAGCTGTTTTACACCGTTTGGCTTAAGAACAGAGGAGAGAGCAGAGAGAAGAAAAAAGGCAAGAAGAACTTGGCAGATTTCAACAGATAAGATTGAGATTTTTTGTTATTTAACTGTGGTTGTTGATGTTTTCAGAAGCTAGAGGAGAAATTCAAAGCCGTGGAGGAACAGAACCAGAAGTCAGAGGAGAGAAGCGTGGAGAAAGAAGAGAGTAAAATAAGGCAAAGGCTATGCTTTAAAGCCAAGCCACTTCCAAATTTCTACAAACAGAGGCCTAAAACCACTGACCAAGCTAAAACAGTAAGCTCACTACTGTTTTATTAAATTGTTGGAGATTGTTTCATGTCTGAGAGTTTTGTGTGGTCTTTGTAGGCTCTGTTACAGTAGCAGAGAGATGTTGAAGAAATAATCATCTTGGGAGA
>OVAF01000613.1:0-35574 GCA_900406245.1 Odontarrhena argentea | reverse complement strand
AGTATTGCCACCTAGGATTTTTCACTAAAGTGTACTCTCTAATAATGGGTAGGGGATGCATTTTGTTTTTTTGTAAGAAAAAGGGGACAAGTCCCCATAAATTAAAATGCAGAAAATTTAAAGTTACACACAAACTAAACGTGGATGCGCAGATCCATTAACGTCATCCAAGAGGATCGAATTATTACTATCCGGACTAGTGGAGAAAGTATGAAAACCTAACGGTAGAGAAAAAGCATAGTTCGCCAATTTATCCGCAAGACGATTAGCTTTTCTATATACATTATATATATGGAGGGTTCGCTAATCCATCTTGCATTTGTTTGAGAAGATGAACTTTTCTTTCTCCTAAATTATAGGAACAGTCTGTACCTTTCCTAACTTGTAGGAGTGACTTCACTTTCTTATTTCCTCTTCTTAATTATTGATTTTCTTTAATATTTTTAATTTAAAGCAACAGAAAGCAAACACAACAAAATAATGCAGTTTTACTCTGCCAAATAATCATATATATCTTGTTTTCTTATTGCATTATTTTGAAGAAAAAAAATTCCACGGGTATTTAAAATTAATGGCTTTTCGTTCTCTTTCCTGCAAAGGATCCAGTTACGAACTCTTCGTGTAACTTGAGCCTCTCTCATAGGGTTATCTACTAAAGTTTTCACTTGAGGAGACTTTACAACAAGTTGGTTAATTTAATAAAGTAAACTCACATCATCATCACCGACTTTAAAATTTAAATAGATAAGAGAAGAGTAAATAGGAGGGAAGAGATCTACAAAATTTGTTCTATAAATAAAGCTGCATGGGAAACCAAAAGCCACAAGACACACAAAACAAAAGCATTTACTACTCCCTACTCTAAAGTTTCATATAGTAACCCTAACAAAACATGGCAATGCTAAAGAACAAAGACATAGCCTTTTCATTGATCTTGGTGTGTCTCCTTTTGGTGTCTCCAATGGCTAATGGTTTTGGTCTTCTTTGGTGGTCTTCTTGAAAGTCTTCAACTTTGCACTCCCAATGCCCCTCTCAGTAATACTCTTGCTCCTGCTTTCGCAAGTAAGTTTTACACCTTTCTTCAGTCATGCAACCGGCCCAATAGAATTTGCATCTATATTTCGGAAACCACGTCAATTTTTTTTGCTCTACATGAATAAATAAATATATATAATATTAGGGTATTTTCAGAAATACCACTTTTAAACTACCGCCTTAAAAAAATAGTAAGATACCACTGTTTCTAAGATATAAATTTTTTAAATTATATCATTTTGAATTTCTAAAAATGTTTTATAGAGTTTTAGGTTTTCTGATCAAAGAGATATAAACTAATCTATCTGTAATGTATACAACATTTATCAGATGCGAGTGTTGAGCTCCAGTGCGGAAAGGAAAAGACAACCGTGGTCTCGAATTCGACCACGAACGCTGATGGATTATTCTCGTTTCGTTCAACCGATATTCAAATGGAGCTCTCCACACTCCTCTCCGATTGCAAGCTCGTAGTCCCAACACCTCTCTCCACCTACAATGCCACCCTGCCTTCTGTTGGCAACCTCGTTTCACAGCTAACCCTCACCGGAAGCATAATCTCTGGCATCCTCAACATCTTTAATCTCATCCCATCAGGATTTCGTCTCATTAACTGATTCCAAACGACAGTGCATAAATATCCTTGATGTTCAATGTGTTTCCCTTCCGTACTTTTTAATGTTTTTGTGTCATGACCACTCACGTTTGTCTGCGTATGCAGTCATGAATAAGGTCTATTATATGGTATCATCTTTTTGTCTTCAAAATATGCTTTTTGTAACTTTTATTTTTCATGCTATGCATATGTATAATGCTGTCATGTATATGAGATGTGTAACAAATAATTTCCTTTCTAAATCTATATCGTCAACACAGACATATATATCGTCCATACTGTGCATTACTTAATACTTTAAGATATAGGGTGATGGAGTGTTATATATACGTTTATATATATATATACATATAACTAATTGGGTTACTAGCTAAAACTATATATAATTAAACTACACAAAGAGGTAACTTAAATTAAACCCTTTATTAAAGACGTTTGATTTTTGTGTAATTTAAGTTTTGACCTTCTGGGTTTAGATTCCAGGGTGTAAGAAAAATTAATTTGGGCCAGTAAATGGGCTTATCTCCTGACCAGATGGAAGATAGTCAATTCGGCCATGTTTTTTTATTTTAATGTTGCAAACTTGCAACGTATCTAATTCTTTTTTTTTTTTTTGGTCAGCGCAATGTATCTAATTCAGATTATGACTTTTTTGTTCAAGAACTATGTCAAAATAGTAACCCACACAACAGAATTACAGATATACTCACGCCCGGAGAGAATACAAAAAAAAAAAAAAAAAACCGCTAATTAAGAGATTTTTGTTAATAGGATTCTATCAAAACAAACACTCATCAAAAATAAAAGAAATATAAAGAACTCTTTTGTATTCATTGGAAAAAAAAAAAAAAAAAGAATAAAGATGAGTCTAAGAAAGGAGAGGTTGGTTTGGTGTGAGGACTTCCTCTACATCATCTTCTTGGTTTGGTGTAGCATTTTTGTAATACGCATAAATTAGGAGTTGCATTGTCCCAAGCAAAAATCCCATTCCATTTGGCACCTACACACATAACACAAAATCAGCTTACTATTATATAATTAACAATAAATGAAAATTTCTCAATGCTAATGAAACTTACCAGTAGAAAAACATCGTTCATGAGTAAAGCATAGACACCCCAAATCGCGCCGTTTAGGAAGAGGAAAAACGACAGCCAAAACGGCATGTACCTTACACTCCTCGTCGTCACAACCGTTTTCTGATTTTTGAACCAATAATTAGATGATATGGATTAAGACTTTTTAACAAACCAAAAAAAGAAAAAAGAGGATTAAGATTACTCTACGTGTATATCCAAAAAACCACCTAATGAATAATTGATACATATATTGACATTTTGATAACGATATTTATAAACACGTGATAAAAACGCTCTCCATACAATTTCATTTGTTTCTTTATGGTAGTTGGTTTAATTATTGTTGAATGTAATCTTTATGTACAAGAGCCACGAATATTTGATCATTTGTAGTAAATGTGTATGATATTTACAGTGTGATGAAAATAGAAAGAAGAGGGGGACTTACAATAGCGGAAAGAGGAGAGCCATACATGATGATGTTGAGAGTAGCACATATGAAACCCATTGAGTTAGACCGCATTTCGGCATCTCCAAACACGGCTCTTGTTCCCACAATCGATATAACTGGGAATAGCACGTTCAGAGCTAGAACCAATACAATTGTTTTCAGCTGAAAAACATAACGAAGAAACAAATCTATTACAAGTTATAAATTAAACGCGTACAATACAAGAGGACCATTTCAATCAACAACAACAAGTGGACCATACTTGATCTGGCTTATACTATACATAATCTACATCAAATTATTGATTATAAACGTCATAACACTTAATATATTACTTAAACAAATCTGATAATCAGATCTGGATCTGAGTCATTGCTCTATATATATGTAGCCCCTTATCTGTCCACCATAATAAAACCAAATACGTACGTCATATATATAATAACAAACACATAAGATCTCACTGTCAATGTAACATATATAAATACGCAAGGTGAGAGTACTATATAATATGTAAAAAAAAATATATAGAGAGAAGAAGAATAACGTACGAATCTTGATTTGGGGACAAAGAAGAGAAAAATGAGAACATAGATTGTTTCAGCAAAAGCTCCAAAGCCATTGACTGTAGAGACTAAGTATTCACCAGGTGTTACTATCCCGTAATATGTCCATAACGACGAGCTCATCAACGTGCATACATACGGCAAAACCTCGAATTCCTCCGTCGATCTCCGTCTCACTATCCCCCAGAACGTCTCCCTACATAGCAATAATAATATTTCAATCTAATTTGATTAATTTCTACATTTCTTATTATGCAAATCATAATCAAAATCAAGAAGAGTCTAGCAATTGTGCCCGTCGTTGTGTTACCATCTAGGTTCGAACCCAGCTTGATACTTAGTATTGTTGTTGACAAAAAAAAAAAAAAAAAATTGAAGAAGAAGATCACTCACACTGGGGAAAGGAAGACAAGCACTGAAATTACATTTCCTGCACCATATCGATCATATATATATGTGAATAATTCAGTTATATAATATATATAGATGGTCATGTATTGATGATTGAGATGTAGATTGATAAATATAAAGCACGTGGGAAGAAGATGAAAATGTTACCTATGAGTCCAATATAGAAACTTAAGTCTGCCATATTTTTGGAAGATGAGTTTTTGAGGAAAGACAGAGAAGATATATCTGAAAAAGATAATATGATCGAGAGAGGTGATCAAATTATAAGGAGACGACTTTCTGTTTATCTGTCCACATATGAGAAAGATCTATTTATATATATATATATATGTGCATAAGATATGATGATGTATATATATATATATATATATATGTCCTATTTTATATGGTAAAGTATTATTAATAAAAATATATAATTCTCATTCAGACAGCAAAACGAGTGCAGAACATTAACATAGTAAAATAAAAGGGCTCATTTAGCATGTGAAATATTTGATTAAGAATAGAAGAAAAGTAAGTATCGTGCGTACCATGTTTTACACTTTTTACGTTGAATGATTCTTTTTCCTTCTGTTCTAGATCTTTTTTTTTTCTCTTATAACCCTATTGAAATTGAAAACAGCTGTTGTGATATAGTACGATTAACTAAAATTTACAAATGGTTGAAAAGAAAAAAAAAACTAAACGCACAAACTTTTGTATTTAATTTGTAGTTTAGCATTTTCCAAGATCCTACTTTAATTTTGGTTGACTGACATCCCTTTACTATTCCTACTTCTTTTCCATAAATCAAAATAAAAAAATTAAATTTTTGTACATAAATATAAATCAATGTTGACCAAACTATAGTCTAGTGGTTGTATTAGTGTGTGTTACTGTGTTACCGTTTTAGTTCATATCCAGATTAATGCATAAATTTTTTGTTAAAAACCAAAATGTATAAATTAATGACAATTTTAAATACACCAATGTAATTGTTTGTTTCCAAGAATTATATTACCAACTATATTCTGATCTTAACTACCACAAACTAAATTAAAAATGCAAAACTCTCTATAAAGAACTTTATCTACCTTTAGATAAATTTCTATATGAAAAAACTTCAAATTGAGTTATATATCTGGATTGGTAAAATAAAATCAACATTTGAAAATGATTGCAGATAATTTTCATCATTTTTCTTTTGGAGATTTTTACTTATTTATGCCATTTAGGTTTTTAATAGTTGGCATTGTATGTTCTGTGGATGAAATTAAAGGTTTATAAGGAATAATTGTAGACAATTTTCCAAAAAAAAAAAGAAAGAAATAATAACATTTTTATTTCTACATTCAGTGATCAGAATTAGAGAAAAAAAAAATAGTTTAAAATTTGTGTTAATTGACTAAGTACATGTGTTACTGTAAATGACTTGCCACCAAATACTTTGATACCAAATCCCGACCATACCCAGATTTCTTAATATCACGTCGTGCTAGTATCTATCTACTGTCGTCTGTCGTGAATCACGCGGTTGCTTAGTTTAATTATTTGCAATATAGGCCCCCAATCATTTTAATTATACTTTTGGCCAATAACTTTTAAATCGTTTCTATTGCGACCCTTTAGTCTCGCCGAGTGGACTCGGTAACTCACAAACAACGAATCTTCTTCCCAGACCGAAACTGAGAAGAAGGGGTCTGTGTTTTGACTTGGGCTGTCCTAAAAATGGCGACTTCGATGATTCAGAGATTGTTTAAGCAAGGCACGAAGATCGTCGGTGTTGGACTCAATTACGCGTCTCACGCCAAAGAACTTGGTAACGCCCTCCCAAAGGTACATACACTCGTTGTATCTTCTTCACTTTCTCGGGAAAATGATTGAGATTCTAAAGTTTTGAGCTTGACTTTAATTTTCTCTGCTGGAAGTAGGCCCCGATTGTGTTTTTAAAGCCAACCTCGTCGTATTTGGAAAACGGTGGAACAATTGAGATCCCACATCCCCTGGATTCACTTCATCATGAGGTGGAACTCGCTGTAGTGATTGGACAGAAGGCTAGAGATGTCCCGGAGCGTTTAGCTATGGATTATGTTGGAGGTATTCTGATCATATACATTTGTCTGCGTTTCATTTGAAAATTTGTGAATTCAGATTCTGATTTGGTTAATGGTCATGAGTAACTTTGCGGATTTGAGGATCAAGTCTTTAACTTTTGGATCACTTTAATAACTTGGACAGTAATGTGATGTTGGTTGTGTTGTGGTTGCTGTATGTATTCTTCTATTTTATTTAGACCTCTTTCATGACTTTGTTCGTCATCTTAGCGTTCGTTACCCGTCTAATGTGTATAATGCTCTTGCTTTGTTTTCTAGGATACGCGCTTGCTCTTGATATGACAGCTAGGGAATTCCACACTGCTGCCATGGTAGCTAATCAATTATCTTTGGTATCAATGCATATTTATGTGTTTGTACAAACGTAGTTTCCAGTTGAATTTGCTCCTTTCTCTTCTTGCATGCTCCTGCTTTGCCATTTACTAATCGATCCGTATGTACCCTTCAATGACAAGGATTTTGTAAAGTTCGCAAGCGATAAATTGGTAGAGCTCTGCCTATGTGGGATCATACATCTGTTTGCTAATTGATTACATGTTTCCATCCTTTCCTTTGAATACAAATCTTAGACATACACACTACTCCTTTTAATTATGGCCTGGGAATATAAGTGCTTATGCAGTTTTACCTAAGCATTCATCATTTAGCATAAGGGTGTTTAGTTTTTCTTGTTTTTCTTGTTCAGGCATCTGGTCTCCCATGCACGCTTGCTAAAGCACAGGATACATTCACTCCCATCAGCTCTGTTGTAAGTCATGATCTTGAACCTGTTCCCAAAAATGCTAGTTTGCACCAAACCATGTGAAAGATTAGCCTCCATAGAAAAGAATGCTACTTTATTATGTTTAATAATGGAAATTTATAACTTACGTCGTGGCATATGCAACTAGGACCGGATAGCAGATTGTGTAGTCCTACCGGGTAACTGAGATTCGGATGCTCATCATCACGAGTGGATAACGTGTCAACCATAACCTGATAGCTACTGCCTGCATACACTATTTTGGCCTCTAATCTTGAATTTCGTTTCTTTTGTCGGATATTAGTTACCAAAGGCAATGGTGCTCGATCCCAATGACCTGGAACTTTGGCTAAAGGTTTGGCTCCTCTTGCTCTGTTTTTCATATGAAGCTATGTTGTTCCCTTTTGTAAAAAAATCGCTATGACAGGTAGATAATGAGACAAGGCAGAAAGGTTGGACAAAGGATATGATCTATAAGGTCCCATACCTCATTAGCTACATAAGTTCTGTAATGACCCTTTTCAAAGGAGATGTCATATTGACAGGTAAAAATCCTTTCCCATCTTCAAGGTTCCGCATTGAACCAAGCTTGTAACATTGGAGTTTATTGAGGGCTGGCGAATGAATGTGTAGGTACTCCGGAAGGTATAGGACCTGTAAAGATTGGTCAGAAGATAACTGCTGGAATCACCGGTCTTTCTGAAGTTCAGTTCGATGTGGGTAGGCGTGTAAAGCCCTTGTTGAGCTAGTCTTTTGTGAATGTTTCTGTTTGTATAATCTTCCACTTTAAAGTCTTCTTATGTATTTATAAGTTGGTTTCTCTGGCTATTCCCTACATTCTTCAACCAAATATAAACTCCACATTAATGGATGTGAAGATTCAACTACTTCGAAGAAGATGGTATTAATATCACAACAAGATTTCAATTAGTATCATTTTTAAATCAATTAAATATTTTTTTCTGAAAAAAATGAAAAGGAGAAAAAAAAAATTACAGGACAACGAGAGACTTGTGTTTCTTCCTATTTGCTTCTAGTCTTCTACCATTCTCCGCCGCTTCAGGACGATGTCGTTGTAGGGTTTAGGGTTTTACCAGTGAATGCGTAGATTCATTGCTACTGGGTTTGCGTCAACAGCAAAAAGTTTTCTTCTTCATAAGCATCGTCTCGAGATAAGCAAGCTCAAAACTGCTGCTTCTTCTTCTTCTAGCTTTTGGGGTTTCTGTTTCTGGGTACGAGTTTTCTCCGATTACCGTCAGATTTTGAGAAGTGGTCTTCACAATCTTCAGTTTGATGAAGCTCATGATTTGTTTACTCGCATGGTTGAAACTCGTCCTTTACCTTCCATTGTCGATTTCACTACTTTATTGAGTGTAATCGCCAAAATGAAGAGGTATGATGTTGTGATCTCTCTGTTCGAGGAAATGCAAATTGTGGGGATTTCACCTGTGCTGTACACTTATAATGTTGTGATAAATTGTATGTGTCATTCCTCTCGAGCTTCTCTTGCTTTCTGTTTTCTTGGGAAGATGATGAAGCTTGGTTTCGAGCCTGATGTTGTCACGTTTACTTCTCTGATCAATGGGTTTTGTCTTAGGAATAGGATCGAGGAAGCTCTAGCTTTGTTTGATCGGATTGTGGAATTGGGATATAGGCCTAATGTTGTGACATACAGCACATTGATTCACTGTCTTTGTAATAACAGACATTTGGATCACGCGTTGAAAGTTTTTGTCCGAATGGAGAGTGATGGAGTTAGACCGAATGTTGTTACCTATAACTGTCTCGTAAGCGGTCTTTGTGATTCTGGTAGATGGAGTGATGCTGATTTGATGTTGGGAGATATGATCAAGAAGAGAATTGATCCTAATGTGATTACTTTCACTGCGTTGATTGATGGGCTTGTGAAAGTAGGGAAGGTTCTGGAGGCCAAAGAACGGTATAAAAAGATGATTCGGTTGTCTATAGAACCTAATGTTTTCACTTACAGCTCCCTAATTTATGGGTTTTGCATGTATGGTCGCCTAAATGAGGCTAGGCGAATGTTTTATTTGATGGAAAGAAAGGGTTGTTTCCCCAATGTAGTGACTTATACTACTCTCATACATGGATTTTGTAAGTCTAAGAGAGTAAAGGAGGGGATGAGAATCTTCGACGAGATGTACCACAAAGGATTAGTTCCCAACACAATCACTTATACCACTCTTATCCAGGGATACTGTCGAGTAGGTAGACCTGATGCTGCCCAAAAAGTTTTTAATCAGATGGATTCTTATGGTGCACCTCCCGATATTAGGACCTACAACGTTTTGTTAGATGGTCTATGCTGTAACGGGCACGTAGAGAAAGCATTGGTGATATTTGAATACATGCTTAAGAAGGAAATGGATGTTAGTATTGTTACATATACTATCATTATTCAAGGGATGTGCAAGGCTGGTAAGGTGGAAGATGCTTTTGATTTATTTTGTAGCATTTTCTCCAAAGGAATGAAGCCTAATGTTGTAACATACACTACAATGATATCGGGATTTTGTAGGCGAGGCCTAATTCACGAAGCAGATGCGATGTTTAGGAAAATGAGAGAAGATGGGTTCTTACCAAATGAACGTGTGTATAAGTAATTGACACTGTAAGCTGAGCTCATGACGAGTTGAGGTTATTTCAATGCTTTTGATCTAAAGCATATGATGGTGCAGTTGCAGCTTGGGCAGAGGAAACACAGGTAATATAGAAATACCTTCTCATAAGCACATGCCGCATAATAGAAACTTATATTGCTTCAGGATATGGTATGTTGTATTGGATAACTAGAATTTAACTTCCACTTTGTTGTAAATTGGAAATTTTCAGGTGCGGAAAAGTTTGTCATTTGTCCCAGGGCCGGTACCTCGATGCAGATATTCGTATATATAATTGAAGTTTCTTTCCATCTTCAAGATGCTGAGTACTGAAGTAGAATAGTATAGAGGACCTGTACAGATTGGTCAAAACTCAGGAGCTGTTGATCAAGCTATTATCTTGTGAGTTTACTGTTGTAAAGGGGATTTTAGAATATGTGATGAAATTATCTTGTAAAGCAGCTAAATACCTCTGGACTTCACTGAATCAGTTTCTTTGTCAAGCAGTTTTAATATGACAAAGATTCATTCATTATAAAGCAATTAAGATAATTAAGGGGTCATCAAATGAAGAAGAAAAAAGAAAATTACATGACTACAAGAGGCTTTTTGCGCCTTGGTAGTGCTCAGTTCAGAGCATTTGTGACAGCAAATTGATGTGATCAGTTTGATCAAGATTGTGATTTTTGTGGTGGATATATAACCACTTTAGGCTTCCTAGGTTCTCTTGTGTGGAATTATTGGAGCTGACATCTCAATTAATTTGACATCCCAAGAAACGTGGTTTCTTTTCTATCTTATTGCCTTATTGGTATTCTCAGCTGGACCTTTTTCCAACCTTTATTGTTTTGGCAGTATTCCAGAAATCAACTAAATTATGAATCTTTTTTGCAGATATTTTGTAAAAACCAAGTTATTGTTCTTGGGGATGGAGTTTGGATCATGCGCCCACTTGTATGATATGATTGTTACTCCTTTCTAGTGTCAGCATCAAGCTTTAAGACTTGAGAGAGAGAGCAAGACGCAGGATCATCACAAGCTCTGAAAAAGGACAAAACAGTTTTCTGATGTAAGTCGGGTCTCCCTCCACAAGCTCCCAAAGAGTTTACTTGGGAAACTAAAACTTGACAAATGCAAAACCAATTCTGTAAGCATAAGACCAGACCACTTCTTCTTCTTCTTAATTCTGCCTCCGTGAGTTGCTCTTATTTTGAGAGAGAGAAAAATGTCTGCTTGTCTGTGTCTTGTGTTCCTGTTCTTCACTAGTTTTGCAGAAGCAGCGTATCCTCCAGGAGGTTTCCACCATCTTTCTTCCTTAAGACAAAACAAGAAGGCTTCCAAGTCAAAGCCAGATTTACCTTTTGACACTCGTTACTTCCCTCAGACTCTTGACCACTTCAGTTTCACACCAGAGAGCTACAAAATCTTCCACCAAAAGTATCTCATCAATAGCAGTTTCTGGCGCAAAGGTGGCCCCATCTTCGTCTACACTGGTAATGAAGGAGACATCGACTGGTTTGCTTCCAATACCGGTTTCTTGTCCGATATAGCTCCCAAGTTCCGGGCTCTTCTTGTCTTCATTGAAGTATGACCATTTGCAAAAATATTTCAATCTCATCTCTAGTTTGAAGAATGGTGTTTTTATCTGTTTGTTGTGTATCATTGTAGCACCGGTTTTATGGAGAATCATTGCCATTTGGGAAGAAGTCGTATAAGTCGGCTAAGACACTTGGTTACCTGAACTCTCAGCAAGCGTTAGCTGATTATGCAGTCCTAATAAGAAGCTTAAAGCATAATCTGTCCTCCGAGTCATCGCCTGTGGTTGTTTTTGGTGGCTCTTATGGTGGAAGTAAAAGCTCATACCAACTATTAATTCTCTTTGATCATATCTTAGATCAGTTGATCATTACTCATCAAGTCTCTCAAACTATGTTTCATATTTTGTGACAGTGCTTGCAGCGTGGTTCAGGCTCAAGTATCCCCACATAGCAATCGGTGCATTGGCATCCTCTGCTCCAATTCTGCATTTTGATAAAATCGTGCCACTTACGAGCTTCTATGATGCCATTTCTCAGGATTTCAAGGTGATGTGTGGTTCTGTTTATGACAAATTTCATATAAAAGTGAGGATATATGAACTTATCATGAACTATTTGTTACAAGCAGGAAGCAAGTGTTAACTGTTACAAAGTCATCAAAAAGAGTTGGGACGAGCTAGATGCTGTTTCCAGTATGAAACATGGCTTGTCAGAACTCAGCAAAAAGTTCAGAAGTTGCAAGTAAATTATGATTCAAGCTTATCTTAATTCTTGCAGTGATATAGATTTTTATGTTCTCTAACTTCTAAAACATATGCTTAACTGAATCTAATTTTTTTCTTCTTTTTAATTGCAGAGGCCTCAATTATCAATATTCAGCTAGAGATTGGTTAATGGGAGCATTTGTTTATACAGCCATGGTTAATTATGCGACTGCAGCCAATTTCATGGCACCACTACCAGCTTATCCCGTGGAACAGGTATAATATACGAGAGAGAGTTATTAGGCCAAAGTGTGTAATCGCGTAAACATTTTCTCCTGATCAGAATTTTGGACTAATGTTCTTGTTTGCATCAGATGTGTAAGATCATCGACGGGTTCCCTAGAGGATCCAGTAATCTCGACCGTGCCTTTGCTGCTGCAAGCTTATACCACAACTATTCAGGTTCAGAAAAATGCTTTGAGATTGAACAACAAACTGATGATCATGGACTTGGCGGTTGGGGGTGGCAGGTGATCACATTGATTCAATTTTCCTTTATATTCAAAGTTTAAACCCGGTGTGTAGATATCGGTATTTAGGGAGGCAGAACATATTACTATGGATTTTCAGTCCGAATAATACACATTGAATATGTTGACACAATGTGGTTTACCGAATGGAAACAGGCGTGCACAGAGATGGTTATGCCAATGAGCTGTTCGAACCAGAGCATGTTCCCACCGTATGACAATGACTACGAGGCATTCAAAGAACAATGCAAGGATAAATATGGAGTCACGCCTCGACCTCATTGGATCACCACAGAATTTGGTGGGAAGGTCAGTTTTGTCTTCTCTTCTCTCATTTCTTTTCCCCCTCGCTAGATCAGTTTCTTCAGCTGCCAGATTCATTATCATCTTTTTTGGTCATGTCTTGCAGAAAATAGAGACAGTCTTGAAGAAATTTGGAAGCAATATCATATTCTCAAATGGGATGCAGGATCCTTGGAGCCGTGGAGGGTTAGTAGTACTAGTACATTTTCAATGTCAATTGTATGGTTTTTGGATCTTGAACATACTAACTTTGTCATCTACCTTCAGGGTTTTGAAGAACATTTCAAGTAGCATCATTGCGCTTGTGACCAAGAAAGGTAATGTTTGTGACTGTTGGGGAAGTTACAAATCCTCAGATTAAGCGAAGATTTAAAACCCGGTGTTATTTGTCTCTGAAACAGGAGCGCACCATGCGGATCTCAGGGCTGCTACAAAAGGCGACCCGGAGTGGCTGAAAGAGCAGAGGAGGCAAGAAGTTGCCATTATAGAGAAATGGATCAGTGAGTATCACAGAGATTTGAGTGAAGAATAGTAGATAAAGAGCAATAGCTGTGTCTACTTGAAAACATCAACAAATTAATAAAGACATTGTGTGTACTGTGTTATGTCATATGTTTGAGATTCCGTCTAGTGTTATTTAGTCAAGTAACGTCATTTGCCTCCTTTTGTTGACCTGGAAAAAACTTCTTTCTTGATCCATACGAGATTCCAGATTAGATTAATAATTTAATTTTTTTTCAATATAGACCAAAAGATTTTTTTCCCAGTTTCCCTATAAATGGATAAAAATGTGTACTAGAGACAAAAAAAAATTAAAAAAAAATACATAACAAATATATATATATATATATATATATATATGTATGCTAAATGCTTATCTATTCACCATGTCCATTAAAAATTTGCAAAACACTACAACAATTTACACATTGTTATGAATAGTTATTACTAGATCTTATATCTTTATAATAAAGTAAGGTTCCTTCATCAACTAGCTCTGAGAAGCTGCCACGTGTCTCATACATTTGTAAAATTTATTTATTAGTCCCTGTATTTACTTTGTTATTATATTTAGTCAGTAATTGAAAAACATATGAACAACTCTTTACAACTTATATTACGATACAAATTTTACATAATTTCTACAGCTCATGAAGTCAAAAAAAATTATATATCATGCAAAAAAAATATTCAATAAAAGCTAAAAAGAATACGAAAACAATTTAGTATTGATATTATGTAAAATTTTGATATATTTTAACAATTATCAAAATATTTTTCCTATGAATTTTTCTAAAATATGTTATCCACGAGATAATAATAATAAATATTTACATTCAATCATATATCATATTTACAAACCTATATTATAAATGTCAATTTGATCTATATAACAAAAGTAAATTTTCTTCTACAACCATCTTTGAGAAGCTGTCATGTGACACATCTATTTTTAATTATTTTTTTGGTAGTCCCTCTATTTAATTTGTTATTACTTTTAAGAATTAACTGGAAAAAAATATTAACAACTCCTCAAAACTTATATTACAATATAAATTTTACATATATAATTTCTAGAGCTCATGAAATATTTAGTCAAAATATTACTATGATTTTTTATCGATATTACTTATGTCCAATTTATAATTTCATCCACGCAACGCGTGGACTTTCACTAGTAATTAATATTAGACCTTATATAATTAATGTAAAAAACTATTTCTGGTCAAGTATGATACATTTCAAATTTATTTTCTTAGTGGCAAGATATGATCTATATTTTTTTAGCAAGAACATAAAAATTAATATATATATATATCTAGCATTGTGTATCTGTAAACTAAAATACAAATGGTTAAAAAGGGCAAATTATTCAAAGTCAAAATTATATCCATAAATCTATTTACCATATCCATTAGAAATAGGCGTAGATTTTAGACTTAAAAAAGAATCTCAAAAAGTCACCATAAATTAATTTAAATTGAAAATGCAAAGAGAAAATTAAGTAAATTATTAATAAAGAATCTATCTTAGGTCAAAGTATGACATGTCACTGTCTTGGTGGCAAACTATGATACATATTCTTAGAGCATCTCCTACGGTGGATCATCACAGGATCCTCACCGTTTCTTAGCCCAAAAAATAAACATTGAAATTGAATATTGGGCTACAGGACTAAGAAACGGTCCTTATTTAGGGACTTTTGGATACCCAAAAGATACAGGTCGTGGCATGCTATGATTGGTAGAAGTGTAAATATAAAACCAAAAAAAAACATTTTCTGCATTTTCTTCTTTCATTTTTTTCTTTCTGTCTCTCGACTTCTCTCTCGAAGAACAGAGAAACCTTTTCGATGATTCACCACGAAACCCTAATTTTCCATCGATTCACCTTGAATCGATGCCTTTTTCTTGCCTACAATCGTGTATCCGACCTTTGACATACCAGTTTCATCTGAAATCAGATCGATTTCTGATTTTTCTCTGAGAAACCCAAGTCAGATCTCGATGAATCAAGCTCTGGCGATGATATCGGTGGCGTAGGGGGTTCGGAAACGTCCTATGGAGACTCAATCGGCCAGCCAAGGTTCGGTCAAAACTTAGGGTTTCTCACCACAATGGTTAATCGAGGGTTTAGTATGATTCTAGGGTTGATAATCGGTGTTTATTGGGAGATAGGGTTCACTGACTCGATGATGTGTTAGTGTTTAGGGTTTATTCGGCTGTGACAGTTGAATGGTGTGATGAGCTTGTGAATGAGCAATGTTTTGTTCAAATTGTGACTGATGATTTTCTTCTGAGTTATGGGTGATTCGATTCTGGTTAGTGTTTAGGGTTGATTCAATTGTTTTATGTTCAATTGTGTGTTGAGCTTTTGACTGAGCAATGTTTTGTTGAGATTGTGACTGATGATTAGCTTCTGAGTTATGAGTGATTAGCTTCTGAGTTATGAGTGATTCGATTCTAGTTAGATTCTAGCTTCTGAGTTACATTTGATGGAGTGTCAGTATTGCTAAGTTGTAAATCTTGTGTCATATCAGTTGTGGAATAATCAATGTTAGATGATGTCTCGTATGAGTTCTTTTGTTTAGATGGTGATAGCACAATGGAAAATTTTATGAAGCTAGTACTCTGCTTGCTGGTTGATTATTGTTTAATTCAAACCTTGTGTGAAGTTTTTTTTGGAAGTGAATCATTGTTTGCTATCTGATCGAATTGCTATCATTGCTCTCTTTCTTTTTGTGTGGCCTGAAGGGATCAACATATATGTGTTCATAAAAAAGGAATGAATGCAAAAACTACTTCGTTAACATAGTCCTTTTGTTGTCTGACGTTTTCCCTTTTTTCGTTTTTGTTGCTGCAGTGTGGACATAAGTGGATAAATTTTTGGGTTAGTTTTGGTGGTGTTATAACAGGCTTAAGGCATGTTGCAGCGCAAAGAAGATTTAGTTATTTGAATCTCTTGTTTTGAACTCATTGTCTGTATTGGACCATGCATAAATCGATCAATACTAATATTGTAACTCTTCATAAAATAGTTTTTTCTAAAGATACCAATAAGATACCAAGTATGGATCATGAGTGGAAGGAGTTTTTTAAGAAATAGGATAATGGGATCTTTAGATTAGTTAATTATTATAATTAGTAATAATTTAATCAAAAGATCCCTTAGTAGAGACCATGGGTGGAGATGCTCTTACGGCAAATAAATTACAAAGTAAAGTATTTTTTGTAATGTAATATTGTTCAACTAAAATAAACAACTTAACAAAATAAAAAGAGAAAAAGGGCAAAATAGTCAAAAGAGAAAATTCGCGCGTCAACATTGGCGTCGTCTTAATAATTACATATGTGCTTTCTCACGAACCCCTCTCTCTCTCTTTCTTTCGCCATTACTAAAAAGCTCTCTTTCTTCTTCTTCCTTCACCAGTTGACTCTCTCTCAATCTCTCATTCACCAACCGAATATCATGAGCTCCAACGACCAGGATCCGTTACCCAAACCCGAAGAACCCATCTCGGCTTCTTCACGAACATACGCCATGAGCGGCAAAATAATGCTAAGTGCCATTATAATCCTCTTCTTCGTCGTCATTTTAATGGTCTTCCTCCATCTCTACGCTCGTTGGTATCTCCTCCGTGCTCGTCGACGTCAGCTCCGTCGTCGTAGCCGTAACCGTCGCGCCACCATGGTTTTCTTCGCCGCCGATCCAACCACCGCCAACGCAACCACCGTCGTCACCTCGCGTGGACTCGACCAGAGCGTATTGAAATCTCTTCCGGTTTTCACTTTTTCGGACACGACACATAAAGACCCGATCGAGTGTGCTGTCTGTTTGTCGGAATTCGAAGAGAACGAGTCCGGTCGGGTTTTGCCTAATTGTAAACATACTTTTCATGTTGATTGTATTGATATGTGGTTTCATTCTCATTCCACTTGCCCTCTCTGTCGCTCCCTCGTTGAGCCGTCCAAGGAGCAAGTCGAAATCGCGGTTTCGATTGATCCGGTTATTGAGCCGGTTACGGCGGCTGAACCGGGGTCGAGCTCTGGATTAAGAGACGAACCGGGTCCGGTTGAAGATTTAGGGAGAAAACCGGCGGCGATTGAGGTTCCGAGGAGGAATTTCAATGAAATTGAAGACGAGTTGACTCGGAGAGACTCGTTTCGGTCGCCGATGAGTCGGATGTTGTCTTTTACGAGGATGTTGAGTAGAGATCGGAGAAGTGCTTCGTCTCCGGTCGCCGGAGCTCCGCCGATGTCGCCGTCGTCGTCGAGTTGCCGAGTACCTATGACCGAGTCAGATATCGAACGGGGAGGTGAAACGAGTAGGTAAGTAGGTAACTACCACATGGAGGCCTTTGGTTGGATTTGACTTTAACAGCGGGTAAAGGGAAGTTATTACAGTGTTTGATGAGTCAGCGCCCGTGGACACGTGGTGGAATCTGAGATGCCAGAGAAGTAATCTTCACCGTCGGATGCTATTAGATTTAGTCTTTAGACAATAGATATTTGTTTTGAAGATGTACAGTACAGTCAGTCGTCGATATATTGAATCTACATTTCCATTTATTTTTACTTTTCTCATCTCTAAAAAACTTTTGATGTGATACCAAATTAAATGGTCATGGATCATGATAGAGACTTTACATAAATATGTCTTCAGATCCCATCTAGTTCATAATTTTCTCACTAGATAGAATGTAATATCACTTTTGAACAATCTTAAAACAATCAAAGCCATTGATAGTACTCTGTCACGCCATATATAGATTATGGAATGCAATTTCTGATGTTTCCAAATTCCATGCATGCAATCTTAAAAATTCGTCTTGACTAATATTGTTTCTAAAATCGAGTGTCTATCTATGAAGACATAAGTTATCAATGTTTTATCACTTTTAATTAGGGTAAACACTAAAAAAAACCTTTAAAAAAAAAAAAAAAAAAGGTTCAAAACATCTTTTTGAAAAACGTTATATTTGTGTGTGTGCGCTTTACCTAAACTAGCAAAAATATTAACTTACAAGTTACAACAAACGAAACGTAACATATGTGGTTGAGATTACGTATACTTTCTTATAATCTGATTGACTTTGATTTTTAATTCAAAATGATGTGTGAATATAATCATGCAAGCAATTAGTTTCCGAGCGTCGAATCCATGTACATTAAAAAAGTTTAAACACGATAAGTTTAGACTAAGAAGGAGATTTCGTAAGTGCTCAACACGACTACGACTTTAAAGTTTTGACTCTTGAACACACTCTCTAATTCTTTCATTTCATTACTATATAAATATTATTTCTTTTTTAGTCATGTCCATTCGTTGGGATCTAATTATAAACTGTTGATTTATAAAATGAAATTGACTCTTCATTTCTACGCATAATAAGTGGAACAAGTCGTATGCCTCCTAACCACACCACAACGTGATACTTTAATAATTGTTGCAACTAATACATGTACACAACAAATCTGGAGTAACTACTCGCACCATCTCCAAATCCAATCATCATTTTTTTTGTTTTTCCTAACACCAATCATACAAATTCTCAACTGATAAAATCAACATATAATAACAATAATGCAGTGATCCGCGATTGTTGTTGATGTGTACGCGTGAATAATTAGTGTTTGATACAAAAAAAAAATTGGTCCTAGGGGTGGATGTTTCGGTTTGCCTTTTGGTTACGGTTTATTTTCTTTTAAGAAATTGAGGTTCTTTTTCAAAAATATATATAATTTATATTTTAGTATGATCACCCTTTGGTTCTTTAATTTTTTTTTTTTTTTGGATTTTTGGTTGTACAAAAAATTTTGAACCATTTTAAAAAATATTTTAGTTATGTTTTAATTATTAAAACAAAGTAACATAATAATTAAAAAATAAGAATCCAAATCAGATAACTATAATTTTAACAATTCAAAACTAAATTGATTTTATATAAAAAAAGTATAATCGAGGAGATAAATAACCGAAAAACAATAAAATAACGAAGAAGAGAAAAAGTCTTTATATTATTTTTTATTTAGTTAGAGTTTAAGATTTTTTTGAACAAAAAAAAAGAGTTTAAGATTTTATTCTTTGGATACTAAATTTTTTTAAAAATAACGAAGCGATCAAATTTAACAAAATCAATATTAATACCCTCATTAAAAAGAAAAACAACCCAAAAGATTTTTAAGTTTTAATTAAAACCAAGATATAAATAATAACCAACAAAATTATTTGATAAAATTCGAAATCGAATTCAAACACATAATTATAATTGGGCAATGTTTGGTCTTTTTTTCCACCCCTTAAAATGAGTATAAATAAACCACAAATTTTAAGAGGTTGGCAAAGCATTTGATATAAAAAAGAAAAATAAAAAAAAAGGGAGAAAGGTTGGTAAAGCTACCATAGAATGGCAAATTTGGTAGGTACACATATATGGAAGCCAGGGCATAATACCCGGAACCGAAATATCCGCCCAGAACCGAACCGAAAAACCCGAACCGAACTAGTATAGATCAAGAGAAATTAACCGTTTGGGTATGAGCTTCATTTACTCTCGGGTATCGGGTATTATCGGGTAATACCCGATACCCGAAAAATACCCGAATGTACATCCCACTTCCAACATAGGGTATATTGTTTGTTCCCCATTTCACGATTTTCTCTAAACTTTCACAAATTACTTAAGCTTTTGAATGATATTGAGATAGTATTTTCGGGTATCTCGGATATTTAGAGTATATTTGGTTATAAATAACCAGAGTATACTAGGTAACCCAAAATTATCTTGGTTATTTTCGGTTCTCACATATGATATTGACATAGTATTTTCGGGTATTTTGAGTATTTCGGATATTTAGAGTATATTTGGTTACAAATACCCAATATATTAGGTAATCCGAAATTATTTCGGTTATTTTCGGTTCTCCGAGCTAATACCCGAACCCATCCGAAATCCGAAATTACCCGCCCGAACCCGAACCGAAATTCAAATATATCCGATTGGGGTTCATTTTTCTAAACCCGAAATATCCGAAATCCGAAATACCCGCCCAAAACCGAATCGAATATCCGAATGCCCAGAACTAATGGAAGCAGATGACAAAAACAAAAATACTCGAGAGAGGACAGTTTCCTCGAACTTTCCCTTGTCAATTAGATGACGCGAAAAGTCTTTGTTACTATCCCAACAGTCCAAAAAACAGTGTTGAATTGTGGAATCAACATAAGACTGGTTTTGGAATGTTTCTTTGCTTTTGTACTTTTATTTAGAACGTTTTGTGTTTCTTTTCTTATTGGATTTGGTGCTATATATACATTTATAATCATATATATATATATATATATGCTTATTTTCCTTAGTCTCATAATTTTAAAACAATAACAGAAAATGATGTAAAATGGGAAAATGAACGGATCAACTTAAAATGATGTAAGAAGAATATGCAGCGCGATCATATAATTTGAGTTGCAAGTTGAATTGGACCCATTAAAAGGTCACAAAGTATCAATATCTAAGGAATACAAGTAACTTTAAAATTGTGAATATTCCCTTTTATATTTTGAAACAGAAGAAAATTTCTAAGACATTTTATATTGTGAAGGGATGGAGTATGTTAGAACATCCACAAAAGTGGAAATTTCATTGCTATTACAACATGTGCTACTTATGACAATGCCTTCATAATAAATTACATAGATGACAGTTACAGAGATTCATAACTGTGTTAAAATCTCATACCTACTACAATCTAAATTTCAGGATTCATTAGCCATTTTAGCTTTACAAGTTTCCCAGAGTGTTTTTATTGAAGAAACTTCAGTTACCTCCCCTACCTAATCAGGTCGACCCTTTCGTCTCGTCTTACTGTTCGGTGTGCATCTTGCGCCAACACCGTTGATCTTGGAAACCTTTAAAGCGACTTTCCGAGTCTGGCTTGAGACTGAAGATGTGTTTGGCTTCTTTGGTGGTGGTGACTCATGAGATTTGCCTTTGGTTACTGGCGATTTAGCTCGTTTCCTGGGTAACTGCATCGCTCTTTTTTCATTATTTCTGTTTCGATCATTGAGTAACCGAACGCTGAATGGGTTAACCGCTGTGTAACACATTGGTTCGCCTTTCGAGTTTCCAGGTTTTTCAAGATCAACTTCTCCATTGTTAACCTGTGAAAAACATCACCCATATATTGATTATCTTGTGCAGTGAAAGAATGGGCACAAACAGAATGTATTTTCTTCTGTGACTTACCAACTGGAGAAGCGCGGAGAAAGCCCGAGCTACCTCGTGCTTTTCTTGGTCTTTCATAAGATCACTAAAGGTTTCGACGTTTCCGCTCTCTTCTAAAGTCAGTTTGTTGATAATCCTTTCTCCATATTCTTGAATATCAAAAGGAGGGTGAAGCTCCTGATAATAAAATTTAAATCGAAGGATATAAGAAATGCATTGGATATCTGACTTCGAGTAAATAATCACAGATACTAGGACAAAGAGATTACTTGTTCTTCTAGGTTTCGCTCGATTTTCTGTTTCCATGTTGACACCCGAGCAGCCAGATCAGTTTGCTTCTCACTTTTAGCAATGTTGGCAAGAAGAGCATCCTACAAAAATACAGAAAATCCAAGCTTCCTTAAGAAAATGGAGCAACAACCCAACTTTATCTGCTGAAGTTGACAAACATATATGAATATCGGGATACTCAAGCTTCCAATGCATAAAATTAAACCAATGTAGTTACCAGATGTGAGCGACAAAGATCTTCCAAACTTTCTTGACACTGTGATTCGCCATTTTCGAATCCATTATGGTTGTTAAACTCTGGAGCTCCCCCATCATTCTGCATGATTTCAATGAGTGAACAAGTGTTTCATATGATTACACCAGATTTTAATCAAACTACTGAAGCTACTGACCATATTGAGACCATCTTCATCCATGAACGCATGTTCTGGATCATCACCACCATGCTCCCCAAATTCATTGAAGTCGTCATTATTAGCTTCATCATGGTCATCCTTGTTCTTGTCATTGTTATTCTCGCTAGCACCAGAAGGTGGTTTTCCTCCATTCACAAGTGATTCTCGAAGCTGAATTCAAAACTTTCAATTTTTTTTGTGTGTGCATTAAAATACCAGATTAAGGTATAGAGAAAACACAGACCTTCTCGTAATAGGGAATGTCTTGTGCTTCCCTCTCCTCTTTATTAGCACGAGAGCGCTTCTCCCAAATTCCGCTGAGTTCGGTACTGATGGGACCGTTGGGTCTAGCAAGTGGAAACATGGAAGTCAATGGGTCCTTGGTAAGGCTACCTCCAATTTTTCTGAAAGTTTTTACTGCTCGGGACATAAAGTAAAACATGGACTAGAAGTAAGGCGTAGATCGAGAGATACAGCTTTGGGCATCAAACAAGAAAACAACAGCCATTTCCTAACCTTTTTTGAAAGGCTTCACTTTCAAATTCCCTGGTTCATAGGGATTCAATGGCTTCCACAGATCATCTTCATCAGCATCTGAATCACTCAAATCCATGGTACCTTCATGGTCATTATCCATGTCAAAACCATGATTATTGAAATCATGATCATCTTCAGCAGAGACAGGAGGAAGCTGAGAGCCTTGGCCACAGTTTTGAGCATCCGGACCATTCCCATTTATTGGGGACAAGTTGACATTGGTACCCTGATTCTTTCCCAGTGATGATCTACGAGCACTTCCTCCAGAACGTCCTGCTGGTGAGATAAAACCTTTACGAACTGAGCTGCTTCTGTAAACACTGTTCTTTCCTTTACCAGCATAGCTACCACCTAAAAATTCATTTACTGCTACAGCATCACATGGGTCTAATAGTATAAAATCCCGGTAGAGATGTGTAGTTGCCAACTGCAAGACATGAAACATAAAACGGAGTTCAAACCCCCAGCTCAGTTTTTTCAATGATCTGAGAGATGGAAGTACATTCTAACCAGATAGGATTCCAATTCTCCTGCATCGCCACTAGTATCTAAGCAATCACCTTCAAGAACAACTAGATTTGCTGGAGGCTTGACAAACTGACTAGGACAGGAATCTCCGCCAACTGAGCTGTCCAAGCTATTCTTTGCGTCAACTATATAATTAACAACATCTCAATTATAAATCTGCTCTCTTGAGTGGCACCGGGATATAATAATAAATTGAAGAACATCATCTACCTGGGATGTCATCTACATTCCAAAAGATATCATGGTCCTCTTCATCAACCTGACGAGAGGAGTTTTCCCCAGACTCGTTTGATGTACCTTTGGACTGTGCTTGATCTCTGTTTAAATTAACCAGAGCAATTAAATCAGACAACATTTGTTAATTTTTTTAAATATGGTAAAATCGTTATATAATCTTTTTCTAAAACTACAAGAACAGATGATCAATCAGAAAACGTTTTTTAACATTGTAACTTGTAGCCTTGTGAAACTGTGATATAGTAGTACATGGACACCATGATTTCTGGTTTTAGAGTACAGCTTTTCGCCAAGAGTGGAAAGTGGAGGCTAAATTGAGAGTGTAATAAGAACTCAACTAACGATTAGCAACTTGGATATTAAGAAAATATACAACTCATCACGTCACAGCATAGACACAGCACCTATACAGATAAAGGGCCTTTTTTTAGGTGCAGCCATTGTATAAATTCACTTCATCTGTGAACACAAAACAAACCCATACACATATAGAAAGATGAAATCGAAGTTAGCCCCTAAACCCTGAGATGCTAAGAGAATCTAACCAAGTATCAATCTTTTAAATCCTGTTTGATTAGCTTTAGTTATATTAACTTAGGACAAAAGGACATACCTTTGCTTCGACAGAAACTCCAATGTACGTAGAACCAAATTGTACAAATACTCCACCTTCTTGCTATAAACCTGAACTGAACCCTGAAGCAGCAAAGCAGCTACAGAGAAATCGAAACCCAATTTTTCAAATGACCCTAAAATCAAATGATAATGAGAAATTTTCAAAACTGAAGCAAAACCCACAAACCTTCAGCGAAATTCACAGGAATATGCCCATCTTCTTCATTCCCGGTGATTTCACCGGAACAAATCTTGAGGAGATACTCTTCTAGCTTCTCAGACAAATCAACTTCCCAATTCGCCACTAAATCTCTCTCCGGCACCACCGTATGAATCTTCTCGCCACCTTGACTCGTCATTCTCTGTTAAGCCGCAACGAAATCAAGCTTCTATATGGAGAAATTGGAGAATTCATACCCGTGAGCGTAAAACCCCCAAAATAAAAAGCCCTAAAAACCCTGAATTGGGATCGAGACTAAAATCGTAACTTTCACAAAGAAATCAAACGTTTTGAGGTAAAATTTGAGAAATTTCTCTGGGAAGGGAAGGAATTGTAGGATCCAAGAGAAGAATTCAAAGTGATTAGTCCACTGAAGATTGAGAGAGAGAAAGAGAGTTTTTGGGGAAAGGGATACAAAATAATTTGTCTACTGAAAGATTTTCCCGCTCCTCACAAAATGCAAAAATACTGTTGTTGGGCCTAGTTCCTTTGGGCTTTACCCACATAGAAACTGTGTAAATGGCTTTTTCCTTCCTTATTTGTCTGCTTTTTGTAGTGGCGGCAACAACATAAAGGGAAACCATGGGAAGTAAACAGATCGTGCAAGTCTTGTATGTTATATCATTAGTCTCTCGGTATGAAGGCACAACCCCGAGCAAATTCTATATGACTGTGAGCATGAATCTAAAACTAGTCTCTCCTCTTGATGCTTCAGGGTCTGAATGGTTTGGGTGGATCTATGGAGGTTTTTGTTCTCGTAAATAACCAAGTAAAGATGCTGCATGTCATGTAGTATCGAGGAAGTGCAAACGAGCTGAAACGCATTAGCCATTTCTTACTGAATTTGGAAGGTCTTGAAATGGTGAGAGTCTGAGTCGCACCTGCTGCAATGAATGACCCTGACAAGTTGCAGCAACTCGTAGAGGATCTGGTGAAGCTTCCCGCAGCTTCCTCCAAGCTCAAGATGCAAACTATTTGATCATCATCTATCCATGTGTTTTTATGTTTCTTTACAAATCAAATGATGATACACTTAATCAACAAGGACACATCGTCAATGAGGCTCATCAAACACTTTCTCGAACATATCATTTCATTTTGATTTCAGTCCCAAGGAACATCAAACACTACATTTCTTTGCAATACATGAATCAATCTATTGACAATAAGCCCTCAAAGTTATCAAAATGGATAATAAAAAAGGAAAATATCAGAGATGAAGCAAGGCAACGGTCTTGTTCATACAAGAAACATTAAGTTCCCGGCTCCTATGGTTCCTCGAAACATGTCGCCAAGACGCTTCTTCCCTTGATACATCGCAGACAGTGAAGAAATCTAATACCTGTCCAAATATCTTGAACATCTCAACTCCCACTAATAAGTTCTGATCTGAGACATATGTGGCATTCCAATCCATTGGTGCATCTGGGTGTACTGAAACCTCAGACCATGTGAAGTACATAAGATCCAACTCCCATAGCTTTCTCACCGCTTTGTTTCTCCTCCCAATTTGTCCATCTCCTTCATCGCACCAAGAAACTGAAAGCATGAACAGCCGGTGGTTGCAGGAGACAAGTTTGGGGTAGAAATCATGAACCCGAGGAGGGATTGGAGATGTTTGGATCGCAATCCAGAAGCCTCTCTCTATGTCATACCCTGCTAACTTATCATTCTCAGAATAAGCGTAGAAGATTCCATTGCATATGATCCCACAGCACACAGCCCCAAATTCCATCGGGAGTCTCTGGATTTCAGACCATGTGTTTGTTGCCGAGTCGTATATTTCACCCGAGTCCAGTGGCTCATCGAAGAGTCCAATACCTCCAATGGCAATGAGCACAAAACTCTTGGAGTTGTTACGGTTCGAGCGATCAAGCTTTAGGCTTGATACTCTGTGCGATTTGGTTCTGTTTTGGTCAGCCGAGTTTTTATGCTGGCGTCTTACAGATAGCCTGTGAGGGTCTTCATAGACGTCTGATACCCCACCAGTTCTTGACCGGTTAAAGCGTCTATCTTGACGACTCTGTAGACTACGTATGGCCGAGAACTCTGAAGTAACTTCAGAGGCACCAACAATCGGAAGCGATCTAGCATGTCTCATAGATGTAATTTTATGCCATGATTTGGTTAGAGGGCTGAATACCAAGACCCCTCTGTGGGTCTTGAAAGAGTTCCTGTCCACAGAACGGCCTCCGATAATATAAACCTCCTCATGGATGCTTGTCACTGAGTACATGAATCGCCCTTTAAGTAAATCAGATTCAATCCCATGCCATCTGTCTTGAGATACATCATACCCTTGAATCTCACCAGAGGAGCAGCCATCTTTAAGAGCAGCAAAGAGAAATAACCATGGGGTTTGAAAGGAGCCTTGTCGTCTGAGCTGAAGGAACCGCTGGGTAGTGGCCATGTATCGCCATTTCTTGCAAACAAGGTGTGCATTTAGTAGGCTAGTCAACGGAAGCCTGACCAAGCACATTTCCAAAATATCATCGGGAAGGTAAATGTGCTTTCCACTATCCTGAACGGAGTCCTCTAGTTCAAGATATTTTCTGTTATTCTTCTTCCAGAACCTCTCTCTTACCCCATAAGAAAAGCAATCTAACCTCGTTTCTTCGGATCCACAAAGGGTTACCAATCCCTTACCCTCCTCACTAGCACTGGACCATCTTTTATTGCTGGGATCCCCAAAATCCTCACCCGTGTCAGCAACTTTGCAACCAACACCTCTACCACTGAGATTTAGACAGTTCACAACTCCCCTTGCATCTTCTTCATCATCAACATCAGTTTTATGGGCCTTCTTCTTTAACCTGTGGCTAGCACTTCTCACAAGCCGCTTTGACACGGTTAAAGCCTCCAGCTCTTGCCGGACAGACTCCTCTCCCAACTCAGAAATCATCATGCGTCATCTCATGAAGGAAACCATCTTTTCCCTCAGATTGTAGGCTGTAATCAATTCAAAGAAAGACAAGCTGCAAAGATTACAAACAATTACCATAAACAAAAATCAAAATGATAGCAAAAAGTAAGTGAAACAATCGAAATGATAAATTAGAAGAAGCAAGTAAAATTGATCTTTTAAAGACACTAACCAGATGGATATTTTGTAAAACAATCGAAGCTTTCCTAATCACATATAAATTTACCAGCTTAAGAAACTACAAAACTAGCCTTTCAGGAATCAAATCAGAACATGACAAATCCGGAATCTCACTTTAAGCATAGATTCATCACAAATCGAAGAACAATTTCACGAAAAAAAAGTCTTTTACATTGAGCAAACTCAGAAAAATCCGAAATCTTCAAAGCAAGCTTCCTCAGAAATCGATTAATCTCTAGCTCAATGAAGCAGCTACAGATCCACGAAAACACAAAACCGAAACCCAATTCATCATCAGACCCTAAAGATTAGTGAGAAAACTCTAAATCGAAACAAAAAACACAGACCTCCGGCGAAATTCAGGCGAATCTGCCCATCTTCTTCGTCTCCAATAATCTCCTTCTAGCTTTTCCGATAAATCAATTTCCCAATTCGCCACCGAATCTCTAAGAAACCCTAGAAGCTGTGATTTGAGATCTAAGGTTTACAGATGAAGTTCGAGAAGCTTATCTAGGAAGCGAAGAGAATGTGATACGAATCGGTAACAGAGAGGGAGAAGAAGATTAGAGAAATTGAGATCATTTTCTTCGATCATTCATCGATTGAGTTTTCACTTTTCAGATACTGACACTGTAGAGTTGAGGCTAATACGCTTATTATACCACCACTAACACAATACAGCCTGTTAAACGCGGCCCATTTTGGCCTTAACTTATCATTTTTTTTCAATTATTTATAATTAAATTTAGTAGTAGTATAAAGTATAGATATGTTTTAGTAGCAAGACATTAACATAAATACAAACTTGTTTGATTCTAATATTGTCAAAATGGATGATGCTATTTTACCATATTAGGTGGATTTTGAAAAGACAAAACTCAAGCTTTATGTAAAGCAAATGAGATTAGTGGAAAGACTTTTGACCTTAAACTTAGTAAGTTGTTCGCTCATAGTTCATTACTTATAGGATAAAGAAAAACAGTAATACAACTGGAATTCAAATTATGTAATGGAAAAGTATGGGGGTGAAATAAGAAGAAGTTTAAACTAGAGGGGTCATTTCGTGAAGTTTTTTTTTTTAGTTTTTATTTTCATCTTCGTTTGTGCTCGGGACAACAATGGCTAAAAGAGATCTCTAGATTGCTGGTGAATTCGAAGAATCGAAGGATCAAACTCTAATCTCTACCTCGAATCTGCTTCGGTATCATCTGATTCTCATTCTATCACGCATTTCTTTGTATTGTAAATCTGAAATTATGAATTCGAACTTCGGGAAGAGATCATCTGGTTCGAACAATAGCTTTGATTTCGATCTAGGGCTTGGATCTAGCCAAGGTAGACCTTTGAATGGCCAGAAGAGCCAAACATCTTCGTATTCAAGCTCGAATTCGCAGCCTAGACCTGCTTGGCAGCCTGGTAAGCCGTCGTGGACGCATCAGCCTGCGCCGAAGCAGACGACAATTCGATCTGAGATCGGAAGTGGACCGGCTTCAATGGTTGGTGATATTCATGGTAAGACGTGGGGCTCGTCTTCTGGATCGGGTTCTGGTATTGGGATTGTGAATAAGGATCCGAGTTTGTTTGGAGATCTGGTGGGATTAGGGAAATCTAGTGGAAACGTGCCGTTGAAGAAAGCACCGCCTGCTTCGGCTTCGGCTTCGAATAAGAGTGCGTATTCTATGGGGAATATGGCTGATTCGTTGCCTAAGTCGGGAAATTCGATGAAGAGTGCTGGTGGTTGGGGTTATACTGGTAATTCGGGTGGGTTTTCGGGTGGTTATTCGAGCTCCGGTGGTGGTAATGCTGGTGTTAATGTTAATAGTAGTGTTAAGAATGCAAATCTTGGAGGTCCTTCGATGAAAAGTATGTCTGGGGGTAATCTAAGTGGCTCTGGTGTTTCTTTGAATAGTGATCCGTTTGGCTCTTTGATTGGTGGTTTTGGAAAATCATCAGGGAGTATGAATTCCGGAAGCAAAACTGGAATGGCTAATAACAATGCACAGAGTGATGCTTTTGGGAGTTTCCAGGCCTCACCTCAATCGAATCCGAGCAGTGGCGGTTTTGCGGGATCGACTACTCAAAAGAACGACTTTGGCGATTTCCAGAACGCCTCAAAATCAAACACATTTTCATCAGGAGGGTTTACGAGTACCTTTAATGCTTCAAACATTGATTTTGGTGTGCAGTCAAGTGGTCCTCAATCCTCAAGTGCAAACGATGATCCACTAGGAATGTTCTCGAGTTCAAATACCTCAGCTGCACAAGCTACACCGCAGACTGAAGATTGGGGCTTTGAAACTAGTTTTGACAATGGGGCTGATTCAGGTGGCGGTTCCACCACCGAGCTTGATGGGTTGCCACCACCTCCACCGGGTGTATCAGCTGCGTCAGCTAAGAGCAAGGGGGTTGATAACCAGAGACAGGGTCAGTATGCTGATGCCATAAAGTGGCTCTCTTGGGCTGTGATTCTGATGGATAAAGCCGGGGATCAAGCTGGATCAGCGGAAGTCCTTTCAACTAGGGCTTCGTGTTACAAAGAAGTTGGAGAGTATAAGAAGGCTGTATCAGACTGCACAAAGGTATGCGTTTGTTGGTTGATTTCTCTCTGTTGATTATTGCACATAGGTTTGATTTTTAAACGAACTCTCTAGCTATAAGGCTGTATATGTATTGGTTTTAGATATGGGGTTATGGAATCAGCACTGGTAGGTGTTTTGAGGTATATGAAACTTAACAGGATGGTATTTTAGTTCTTGTGGAATCTGAGATATCATATGAGTTAGATTTGCGAAGGTTTTAGAGTAAGTTATAGAAGAAGTTCCATTATTGAATTGTTCTGCTGGTTTTAGTATTATGAAATCGTGGGGAGTTAATGGTTTGTGTTATGCTCCATGATGGTTTCTTGTAAACTGAGAACAAAATCAACATATGCCAAATTTTCAGAATCTCTAGTCCTTGACCAGATTTAAAATATGAAAAATACTTCCCTTTATGTTTGTTTCAAAATGGGATTGCAGGTACTTGATCACGACAAGAAAAATGTAACCATTCTGGTTCAACGAGCACTCTTGTACGAGAGCATGGAGAAATACAAACTCGGAGCTGAGGATCTAAGGATGGTTCTGAAGATAGACCCTGGAAACAGGATTGCTAGAAGCACAGTTCACCGCCTAACCAAAATGGCTGATTGATTGATTTGATCAATGCTTCATATACCTATATGTCCTTTTAAATTTCAAAAAGAGAAAACAAAGAACCCTTCCAATACCTTTCCCATTACTCTGCTCGATACCGTTTCGTCTCTCATCAATGAAACAATGCATGTGTGTAATTTTTTTTTTGTTCGGGGGATTTTGAGTTCTATAATGGGTCAGCTTATACAGTAAGCGGGTTTATAAATGTATTTTTTTGAACGCTGCGGTATGTGTTGTTGATTGTTATCAATTGAATTTTCACCGCATTCTACATCTAACACGAAATATTGTACCATGTAGATTGTATGATGCAACTAAAGATCACTGACTCTTGGAATTTAGAGATATGTAATTTTACAATAAAAAATAATTTATGGGCTTTTTAAAGCTCGCGATCTAGATAAATGCGAGTGTGGCAGTGTGACCGTAAAATTCGTGTCCTAAACGAGAACCTTACCTCTGAGCAAAAACGCTGCATGATGAACGTGTGACATGTTAAATCGTATAAATACGTTAGTTCAAAAATACATTTAACTATCTATACAAAGATCGAGTTAAAAAGAAAAAAAGAAGATCGAGTTAAGCTTTTGGACTGAATTTTATGGCCCAAGCTTTTAGAGTACCTGTTTTTAGTCTAATCTGAAATCTTCAGATGAAGATTGGGATACAGAAAATGATAGAATACTAGTTTACGTGTATTGACAGTATACAAATAATTAAATTTGGAAGTATTCATCACCCGACGCTCGTGGACGCAACACTCCCATTACCGATAAATAAACTAATGACATAGTCGTACGTTATGTTTCTCAATGAGCAAATTAAGCTTCAGCTTTTGTCCTTTTCTGGATTAAAATTTGTTTGTAAACAGTCGTGTAACATATCAGTAATAAGAATTTTTAATATAAAGTATTCACCTTATTATAAAAAAATCATTTATTAGGCCTATAAATGCGTTCTCAGTCCCACCGAAGTAACCTCCCTCTTGAGACCCAGAATCAGAAAAAGAAACATAGAAAATGTGTGGCGGTGCTATCATTTCCGATTTTGCCCCTATCGTCACCAAAGCCAAAGGTCGTAAACTCACGGCGGAGGAGCTCTGGTCTGAGCTTGACTGCGATAACTTTTGGGGTTTCGATTCCACCTCCAAATTTTCCTCTACCAAAAAAGGTACCATTTCTAAAACTATTTTCATTCAAACCAAAAATATATAATAATTATTGAGGAGAAATTTGAGAATATAGAGTTGTTCTTAGTAAATAGGAGTTTTTTTTTTTTTTTTTTTTGGGTAATATTATTTCTCGAAGTTACGGGAAGATGATGATAAAGGAATGTTTTTAAATATTTATTTTGGGTTTGGTAATGGTATTTTTTTGAGATTTGTGATTATATGTGGGGGTAATTATGTAAATTTGTTTGCCGGTGGATTATAGAAGCGAGTGTGAAAAAGGAGGTGAAGAAGGAGAAGGAGCCGTGGCAGGCGACGGAGAAGCGGAGGAAGAGGAAGAACGTATACAGAGGAATCCGTAAGCGACCGTGGGGGAAATGGGCAGCGGAGATTCGAGATCCAAGGAAAGGAGTCCGAGTCTGGCTCGGGACGTTCAACACGGCGGAGGAAGCCGCCATGGCTTACGACGTAGCGGCGAAGCGGATCCGTGGAGATAAAGCCAAGCTCAACTTCCCGGAGCTTCTTCCTCCGAAGTCCTCCGTTCAGCCCCCGGTGAAGAAGGTTTGCGTTTCTCCACAGAGCGAGTTGACTCAGCAGAATTTCCCGGTGGAGCCTGCCGGATCCGGGAATGAGTTTCAGAATCCGAGTTATGGGTTTGATGCGGTTTACGATCTGAAGCGGCAGATATCGAGCTTGGAGTCGTTCCTTGAGCTGGACGGTGCTGCGGCGGAGCAACCGAGTCAACTCGAGGAGTCTCTCTCGGAGGTTGATATGTGGATGTTTGATGACGTCATCGCATCTTATGAGTAAAAAAATATAAAAAAAATTTGGAATAAAGTTTGTGATATACTATGTTTAACCTCTGCTACTTCTTTTTCTTTAAGGTGTCAACGTTAGATTGGACTTGGTCATGTGTGTTATCATATGTTATTATGTACTTATGTGATGTTATCGTGACTCAATACCGAGGGTTATATCCCTATATTTTGCGGTTTGTGTGGTATCTGTTTTTTTTCCTTTTTATGTATTGTGTAAATATATATATGTGTAATTTTGTAATGGTAAATCATATGCTGTATTTTAAAAAAAATTCTATTGTTATTTGCTTTAAAATCATGTAGAGATTTGAGAACAAAACATGAAATATAATTTTAAACTCATACATATCCTCCTATTGGAACCAAAACATGAGTTGTAATTTTTTCAAATTTCACTTGAACCGGCAACCATAGGTTTTTTACCTATAATTTTTGCCATCCTTAAAAGACATCCACTTTACATATCTAAGTTTTCTATTGCTTGGAATTCATTTATAATTTGATAATTATTTTTTTAATTTGACTGAAGACACATCCACTCTTATCACTATTGGACATGATTTTAAAAGTAAAATGAAACGAGTAAAATTGGTTAGTATATCATTTTGAGATTTGGGGTTCAATTTTATCCTTCCATCGATCAGTAAAAGTGAGAGTGACATGAGGTAAAATGACTAAAAGCCGACATGAGTAAAATATGACTTTTCTTTCAGTAATATATGACTTTTTTTTTACAATTTATTATGTTATTTTAAGGTGGAATATACTTGGCTCTCGTTTAATTGTAAAACATCTCTAGGTTAATTATTAAAGAGTATACATAACCTCACTATACCAGTATAAAGTATATAGAAGAATCGAAGGAAGGAACGAATTAGCAGTCGTATTTTTTTTCTTTCTCCAAATTGTCATACGACTATACGATTATTCTCGTATATATATTTATGAAAAGGCTTATATGACGACATGTGGATTTTTTTTTTTTTTCTTTTTCATTGCTTACATGCACCTTTTATGGAAAAGGGCTGATCCGTTACTACGTGAGAATATTGTTATTCTGAAATATCTTCTTGAAGGAATTATTATTAGTATTTAAATCGTAACAAGATTTTCATAAACTTCAATAATCAATATGATTGAAGAACGTAACTGAGAGGTTTTTAATCATACTCATAAGTCTCTAACATGCATGTCATGTGATCATTTGAATTAATATGTTAACATCTAACCGTGAGTAAACTCTAATCCTATCGTTTCCTGGAATGTTTATTACGTATACGTGCATATAATTATTTTTTATTTTTTATAAAAATGTAGATGAGGTTTAGATACAGTAGATGCATGAACCTCCCAAGCCTAGTTGGCCTTATAGAATTGAAGTGGGTCCCCACAATGTTTTCATAGATTGACAGAATCTATTTGTTATGCGAGATTGTCTATTTGTTTCACGTTTAAGAGAATTATTAGTCTTTTAATATTCAGCGCTTTTATTCGGTGTGATTGATTATAATTTCACTCACATTCATTTAACCAAAAATCAGCTTATGATAATGGGGTGCCTTAATAGTTTTTTCTTTTAAAAAACATATAAAGATAGCATTTTTAATGGTCAAGTGCTCTTTATTTATATATTTTAGTTAGTTATAATTCTTTATATTCATAATTTAATCACTCTTTTTTATTCAAATATTTCATTCATTTTTTCAATCAAACATTAAAAATTAAATTAAAAATAAAAGTTTAGCGTCCACAAAGGTGGAGTCTAATTTCCAAAAGAAAATACGAAAGGACGCTAGCATCTCCAACCCTACTCCAAAACTCACTCCAAACTTCATATTTCCAAATAATCCTCTCCAACCCTACTCCAAAACCAACTCCAAAATGGAGCAACTCAATTTTTTGCTCCAAATATAGAACAAAAAATGGAGTTGCTCATTTTTGAGTTGAATTTTTTTATTTACACACACATCCCTCAAATTATAATACTTTTAATTTTTATGCTTAAATAGTTCAAAATATGATTATATTTAATAAAAATTGTAATTACACTAACAATATAATTAAAAAATACATATAAATATTTAATAAAAGTTGAAATGACATGATAACAAAATAAAAAATACATAAAAATATTTAATAAAAATTACAATGACACTAAAAATAAAATTAAAAATACATAGAAATATATAGATAAATCATTCTCATTTCCACTGATTTAATACTCTGGTTAATCATTTTAATTAAGAATAGAGATACTCATGATTAACTTCGAAATGCTTTGATTGATCATTTGTGTGAGAAATATCGTGACAATTAATCAAAACTATATTATTTTTATTTTTAATTTTCTACTTTCTTTTTTATTTATTTTTGTTATGCAATGCAGTTTTATTTCTACAATAAATTTTTATATAATATAATAATTTTATTTTAGTAAATTATTATGACATATAAAATAAATGTGCAAAATCTATAATTTTGATAAATATAAGATGCTTTGAATAATTAATAATTATCAAAATACTTTTGGAGTCAAAATATGAAACCATAGGTTGGAGAAAACTCCATCTCCATTTTAGAGCTACTCTATTTTGGAGCAAAATATAGAGTAGAGGGTTGGAGATGGTCTTACTCCACGAGCCAAACCATTTGTATGATTAATACTTCATTTCTTATACTATTTTTAATTATGTTTTTTATATTCTTCTTCATAACCATGAAAAAAATAAAATAAAGTGTAATCTAACCCTATAATTTTTTCTCATCTACATCTAACATGTCGTGCTCGGAAGAAGACGACATAATTTAACCAATTTGTTTTTGCGTATGGACTGAAAATAATACATTTGTTGTTAATGGTAATCATTTTTTAAACCATTAGTTTTAGGTCTATGTCAATAATTTTGAATTAGAAAATCTAAATGTCTTATCTTTCATGTGTTTTCACATTTGATATTTTTTAAAGTCTTTCAACTTTGGATGGATAGATGAAATGTTTATAGGGTCCGATTGGTAACCTCGTTTGGACTTGGCGGTTGGGGCATTTTCAGCGGT
>OVAF01000612.1:22318-34650 GCA_900406245.1 Odontarrhena argentea | reverse complement strand
ATGGCTCTGGTGGTGTCAGGTGGCAAATTTGCCACAATGCCACTTCATACCAATGCTCTTCCTCTAAGTATCAACAGCAAAACAAGAGTACAAAGCGCATCCACAATTCCGCTATTTTCACCAGCTCCTCGCATCCCTACCATGTCCTTACCCATTCGCCTCAAGTTGTCCTCACCTGTGGTATCTTCCGTCTTATCAGAGGATAGAGCGACCGGGGTTAGTGGCTCTGGGACAGATGCGTTTAAGCTGACATACTTGGAGGTAAAGACTTTTTACGTCTTGAACATTCTGTAATTTCATAAGCAAATGCTGCATCTTATTTGATATTACGTGTCTTCCATTTTGGAGGTTTTAGGGTAATAGCTGGCTATGGGAAACTGGTGGATTCAAAATCCTGGTTGATCCGATTCTCGTCGGTAATTTGGATTTTGGAATTCCATGGCTTTATGATGCTGCCAAGAGATTTTTGAAGAGCTTTAAGGTAATACAATTGAACTCTTCTATTCTATTCATATCATCCAAGCATAAACCATCATCAGTGTTTCTGAGTCTATTAGGAAAACAAAAATAGTTGAGACTCTTCCAAAAGATACCTGATATGCATTGCAGTTTCATTGTCGTCTTTTGTCATGTGTTTGTAAGTTTTTCAACTTTTATATTCGGTGCAGCTTGATGATCTGCCTGAAGTTGATTGCCTGCTCATAACTCAAAGCCTTGATGATCATTGTCATCTTAATACACTTAAGCCACTTTCTGAGGAACGTCCAGGCCTAAAGGTTCTTGCAACTCCAAATGCAAAGCCTTTGCTGGATCCTCTTTTTAGAAATGTAAGTCACTTGTTTCATTTTTCTTAAGTCTCATTTCTTCAACGTTATTCAACTTCACAGGCTAATACCTTATGGTTGCTGAAATATTTGTAGGTCACTTATCTGGAACCTGGAGAAAGCTACGAGCTAAATGCAAGAAATGGTTCTAAGGTTCGAGTTAAAGCCACAGCAGGACCTGTCCTTGGTCCACCATGGCAACGCCCTGAAAACGGGTAAAAAACACTCATCAATCTTCCAATTCTCTATTGCTATTTTCAGCAACAACATTTAAACTGTTTCCATTTTGTTCTCAGGTATATCGTTGTTTCCCCTGAAGATCAGATTTCTCTCTATTACGAACCACATTGTGTATGCAACATGGAATTACTAAAGGGTGAAAGAGCCGACATTGTAATCACACCGGTCATCAAACAACTTCTCCCACGATTTACTCTGGTTTCTGGCCAAGAAGACGCTGTCCAGCTCGCCAAAATATTAAAAGCCAAGTAAATAATCTATCTTTCTCTTTCGTAATATCCTCAAGAAAATGGATCTGCACTCTGCATTCTGTTGTTTCTCAGTCAGGTTTCTCTTGGACCGTAGGTTTGTTGTGCCGATGCAAAATGGCGAACTTGAGGCAAAGGGGATATTAGCAAACATCATAAAGAAGGAAGGAACTATAGAATTATTTAAGGTGGATCTTCTTAACCAAACAAAAATTGATACACCAACTCAAATATTTGATCCATCTTGATCAATGGTGATAATGTTTAGTGATTCGATTTGTGGATGCAGGAGTTATTGTCAAGAGAGGTCCCGGAAGCTCAAGTGTTGGAGCCTGTAGCAGGCGTGCCTCTAGAGATCTTGCTTCCTTCTTCAAACATATAGAATAGAAGGTACATGAGGATACATACATAGATGTGTAAATATCTTAGGCACTGTCATTTGTGTTTTGTAATAAATTATACAAAAATGTAAGAGTTTTTTGTATCTATCACATCATCATTCATTTCATGATGACTTTGCTATTTCTTTACAAATGATAGATGTNAGAAGGTACATGAGGATACATACATAGATATGTAAATATCTTAGGCACTGTCATTTGTGTTTTGTAATAAATTATACAAAAATGTAAGAGTTTTTTGTATGTATCACATCATCATTCATTTCATGATGACTTTGCTATTTCTTTACAAATGATAGATGTGTTGTCCACAACATACACATGAATTAGTACCAAAAAGTAACAACTAATCCACAACAACTAATCTCATAAGTGGACGATACTGCTTGGAACATTTCCTATCCTCAAAAAGAAAACAAATCCAAAGTTCACAATATATTGCGTATTTTAAAATTAAAGCTCTAAGAATCCAATGAATAGGTTATTCGACGGTTACATAGTCAAACTGTACGTATTCTAAATTAAAGCTCGGAAAAAAATCACGTGCATAGACTATTCGACGGTTATATGGTCAAGTTATTCAACGGTTACAAATAAATGTCGAATAATTTTTTATCATAAAAAACAAAATTAAACATAATATTTTTCAAATTTTATATTTATTATCTAATAACTTTTTTAAAAAAAATGTTAGTGCTCAAGCAATTTCTTTGGTTACAAAAAGTATAGTTGTTCATTTAAACCAAATCTAGTCAATGAATTAACAAACAATACTTTTTGAAAATTTAGAAGAAACTTTTGATTAGTAAAAAAAGTTGTATATTCCCCGAAATAAAGAAGCATATTCGTAAATTTGAAAAACAAGACAATGTAACTTGAAGAAAAGAAAAGAGATTAAAAACAGAAAGTCAAAGAATTTGTCTGTCTGGAAAATGAAGAAAGGAACTTAATTAGTAACAAAGCAAAACCCAAAAAAAAAAAAAAAGACCAGTCAACCTAAAGAATCTTCTTGATATCACACACAAAGAAGAACAAAGAAAAAAACAAAAAATAAAAAAATAAAATCTGAAACGCGGTTTCTACGATTATTGTAGTCAAAACCAGCAATGGTGTTGGTAAGAAGCTCAAAAACTTTCTTTCTTCCTCAAGAACCCTAGATAAACTCATAATCAGCATCATCATCATCATCGTTTCAAAGATTCAGTTTTTATTTTTTGGGTACTTTCGTGTTTAAAAATGGAGAATCGTAAAGGAGGGAACTTGAGCAGCAACAACGAAGCTTTGACCACAACGCTTCGTAATGCGATTCAAGCTTTAGGCCGTGGTTTCGATGTTACATCTGATGTTCGGCTTCTTTATTGTAAAGGAGCTCCTGGGTCAAGACTTGTTCTTATCGAAGAAGGACAAAACAGAGATCTTGAATTGTCTGATGGAGATCTTCTCCCTAATGTTCCTTCTGATATTGAGTGTTCTCGTGGTCGTACTAGTATTCAGAGAATCCCTGTTTGTAGCTTCCATCAGGTGAAATTTTTGGTTCTTTGATGTTGAAAAAAAATGTCATTTTTAAGATTGATTAGAAATCTATAGTAGGATGATTCTTAATTTGGTTTTTATGGAACCACTAGCTCTTAAGACCCTGATGAAATGAAGCTTTAGACATTTCTAAATTTGGGAACTTTAGCTTAAACTGTGGTAATTGGGTTATCTGTTGCATGTGTTCTTGTTCTGGGGTAGAGATTGGTCTGGTACGGACTAAATGATCTTGGATTTCTCTATCTCTGTGGGATATAGTGTGTTGGTTCTGGTTATTCATTAGAAAAGTTTGTTTGGCAGATGGCAGAATACTTCAATGAGAGATCAGGTGTTAAGGGGAATATACCACTCGGAAGCTTTAACGCGATGTTCAATTACACGGGATCTTGGCAAGTTGATTCAGCATCTACGAAATCTCTTGCATTGGTTGGATATTTTATTCCACTTTACGAAGTCAAATTGGCAAAGCTTACATTGGTGTTGCACAATGAGATCAGACGCGCTGTTCCATCCACTTGGGATCCTGCTTCTTTAGCTAGGTAGATCCTTTTTTTTTTTAACATACTATGTTTTGTGCAGTTCTGTATCTTCTGGTATCCTTGTTTATATACTCTATATGACTTAGCCATTTGAGGTAGAGGAAGATTAAAGGCCATGTTCTGGCTGACTGATGATCCCAAAAAAAAACTTTCCTCTTTCTTTAGTCATTTAATATTTTGAAGCTACATTGTATATGATTGTTGATAACATTTATCATGAGTCTGATGTCTCCACTTCTTTACTCGTTGATACAGCTTTATTGAANCAAAAAAAAACTTTCCTCTTTCTTTAGTCATTTAATATTTTGAAGCTACATTGTATATGATTGTTGATGACATTTATCATGAGTCTGATGTCTCCACTTCTTTACTCGTTGATACAGCTTTATTGAAAATTACGGGACTCATATTGTAACTTCAGTGACCATTGGTGGAAGAGACGTAGTTTACATCAGACAACATCAATCTTCTCCTTTACCGGCATCTGAAATTGAGAACTATGTCAGTGACATGATGGAGCACAGGTTTCATGAAGCAGAGAGTCAATCTATTACTGGCCCCTTAAAGTACAAAGACAAGGTTAGTAAAACGTCACGGGCCATGGCAAGATCACTCTTGTTAACAAATTTTGTTTCCTCTTAAACTATGCTTTAAATAAAGATATTAGCTGAAAAAGCTCTCTCCTGTAGGATATTACAGTAATATTTAGGCGAAGAGGAGGCGATGATCTTGAGCAAAGTCATGCTCGATGGGCAGAGACAGTATCCGCAGCCCCAGACATTATCAACATGACTTTTACTCCCATTGTTTCTCTGCTTGAAGGTGTGCCTGGTCTAAGGCATTTAACACGAGCTATCGAACTTTACTTGGAATGTGAGTTTCTGTCTAAAAATAATGTTTCTTATTTTTGAATCCAGCTGTTTGCTAGTCTGATTGTTCCTCATTTGATGTATAACCAGATAAGCCTCCTATCGAAGATTTACAATACTTCTTGGATTACCAAATAGCTCGAGCTTGGGCTCCCGAGCTGAGTAACCTCCAACGGAAAGAACCCGTGTGTCCTTCACTTCAGTTCAGCTTAATGGGTCCCAAACTATTCATCAGCACTGATCAGGTAACAGAGCGGTCGACTTTTTTTAGTTATTATTCTGGTTTATGGATGATCTAAGCATATTTCCTTTGGGTGTTTTCAGATAACAGTTGGGCGTAAACCAGTCACAGGTCTCAGGCTAAGCTTAGAAGGAAGCAAACAAAACCGTCTCTCTATTCATTTACAACATTTAGTCTCTCTTCCAAAAATCTTGCAGCCACATTGGGACTCTCACGTACCAATAGGTGCTCCGAAATGGCAAGGACCAGAAGAGCAAGATAGCCGCTGGTTCGAGCCAATCAAATGGAAGAACTTCTCTCATGTAAGCACATCTCCTATCGAATACACCGAGACCCACATTGGCGACCTCTCGGGTGTTCACATTGTCACAGGAGCTCAGCTCGGAGTTTGGGATTTCGGTTCCAAGAACGTTTTACACCTCAAACTACTCTTCTCTAAAGTCCCTGGTTGCACTATCAGACGGTCTGTCTGGGACCACACCCCGGTTGCTTCTACGAGTAGGCTCGAACCAGGAGGTCCGTCTACATCTAGTTCAACGGATGAGAAGAAAGAAGACCTTTCAGGACAAGCAGGGAAGCTAGCCAAGATCGTTGATTCATCAGAGATGTTAAAAGGACCACAAAATTTGCCTGGACATTGGCTTGTCACTGGAGCTAAGCTAGGAGTCGAAAAGGGTAAGATTGTATTGCGTGTGAAGTATTCATTGCTAAATTATTGAGAGGATTTAGATGAGAATCTTGTTTTTTTCCGGTGACCGGAAAATATTCTTCCGTCAGCATTCTTTGCACAGCGAGTCTTTCTTGTACATGCTTCGGTTGCCTATGAGAACCGGTCGGTTTGGTTCTGGTTTGTTATTGGTTGATTTTTGAGTTTTGGTCCGGTTTGGTTTTGTAGACAATTTTTATTAAATCAGAGATGTATATTTTAGTGGGATTTAACACATGGTCGATGTTTGGCTGTTTCATGACACGTTTCTGTGAAACTTGCATCATCATCACTAAGAATCTTTATGTAATTAATTAACAATCAAAAGACAAGAACAATCAAGAATGGCTTCGAGCGGTGACGAAGACAAGGTGGTTCCCGGAGATGCGGTAACGTTTTCTACACGTATGATTGATGCCGGAACAACAATCATGCAGCGGAGGTTACCGTTAAAGCAAATGAACTGTCATGTTTCTACTTTTGCCATTTACGGTGGAGATATGTCTAGGCAAATAGAAACTCACCACTATGTCCATCGTATCAACGACGAGTTTCTCCAGTGTGCTGTTTACGCCTCTGACCGTTCCGATGCACCTCTCATCGGTAAATATCGTTTTAACGAGTTTAGTTCACATAACATCCTCAAGTTTATGGTAGACTTGTTTTCCAGGAATAGAATACGTCATATCGGACCGGTTATACGAAGATCTGCCTAAAGATGAGCAAAAGCTTTGGCATTCTCATGCTTACGAGGTTAAGTCCGGTTCTTGGGCTTATCCTCGATTATCTGAGGTTGTGGCTGCTCCGGAGCTCAAGAACATAGCCAAAACGTATGGGAAGTTTTGGTGCACTTGGCAGATAGACCGAGGTATGTCCGCATGTCTCTAGTTTAAATATCGCATTTAATCGGACTGATTTTTTTTGGTTAGTATACCAATTAATAGTATGGTTACACAAATTGGTTGTCCAGATTTATCTGTCAAAACAATCAAACATTAATTAGAGTCAGAAATTTATGTGGTGAAAATTTGATTTGATTTTGTCCGATTTAGTTTGGTGNCTTGTGTGTGTTTTATGTAGGTGACAAGTTACCAATGGGTGCACCAGAACTGATGATGTCACCACAAGGGGTGGGGCAAGGGGTACTAAGGCCGGAGTTGGTGAAGAGAAGAGATGAGAAGTACAACATTTCGACCGATGAATTGAAGCACAAGAGAGCAGAGATTGCTGAACCGGAGTGGATCAATCCCATGGCAGATTACTGGAAGCAACATGGTAAGTGTTCTGTACTCGATATTAAGACTGTCGAAATGAACCGTCACGAGCAATTCCCGTGAACAATGTGTGATGTACCGGTTTATATAGAAATCGGACTATATATAAAATAATGTTACGCTTGATTTTGATTTATGTCAAGAAGATGGATATGAAAATGCAACACACTGGAAGATTACATTAGAATTGTGGAACTTTATTATATTTTTTTCTTATTTTCCTCTGTTCCTTCAAAGCTGTGCCAACCTTGAGATATCAATAGGGTAAACATCCGAAGGCGATTGCGCCTTGAACGATCTCCTTGCTATAATCACATTTGCAGCTTCTGTCGGGTGAAACGCATCCCAGAACACATACTCGTTTCGGTTCCTACAAGGTCTTTGTCCCGGTAAACAAGTGATCTGACCGGCATTTCTTCCAATACCGCAACATCCCGCGTTGGTCACTCTAAACCCTGCAAACAAAAAAAAAAGCATTTCCGACAAAACCAGTATCAAGTTTCGGTATTCTTTAACGTCTAGAATGAAAATCAGTCATGTGTGTGTACATATATATACCAAATCTAGAGGGGTTTGTGATCATGTCCTGGAAAATGCCATAGGCATTGAGGTAAGTGAACTTTGCATCACGGTGATTGTTGTTGAGCTGATCAACGAGAGATCTAAGCTTGTTGTTAAAGATTTGGTTCGCTGAGTTGATGCGGTCTACGCAAGTCCTACCATCACGACTGCCCGCAAGCGCGTTTGGACTACAACCGATTGCTCCGATTCCGACCAGTGCAAACTTTCTAGCCCCATGGTTGTATAGTGCCTACACAAACCCCCCAAAACAAAAAAATTGTGAAACAGAGAAGAATTGTGTTAAACAAAAGCTTGAGTAGCCATTTGGTCAAACATACATTAAGCTGAGTGCTGTAGCGAGTGATGAGATCGTTAGCATATTGTTCAGGCGTGAATTGTCTACTAGAAGAGTAGANACGACTGCCCGCAAGCGCGTTTGGACTACAACCGATTGCTCCTATTCCGACCAGTGCAAACTTTCTAGCCCCATAGTTGTATAGTGCCTACACAAACCCCAAAACAAAAAAATTGTGAAACAGAGAAGAATTGTGTTAAACAAAAGCTTGAGTAGCCATTTGGTAAAACATACATTAAGCTGAGTGCTGTAACGAGTGATGAGATCGTTAGCATATTGTTCAGGCGTGAATTGTCTACTAGAAGAGTAGAACGTAGGCATGAAGTAGTTGTTGAGATAGTCGTTACTTCCTAAACCAACAGAGTAAATACATTTCTTGAGGTAATCCGCTGCTTGAGTCTGGCCTCCTAGCAGGTTCACGACTTGCGATACCGTGTCCTGGTAGTTTCTAACTTGCCCACTAAAGCTTATCCTTTGTCCCTTCATATCCCAAAAAAAAAAAAATAACGTTAGAACTCTCCTAGTGGTTTATTAGTAATGAATAAAATTGAGATCGAAGTATATTTTTACCAATTGTCGACCGGTTTCTTCTCGGATTCCAGCAGCTGCGGATGCGTAGTTGACTCCTTTAAGTATCTGCTGGCCACTCACATCAGTATACGCAGGAATGTAGTCACTGAATCCAAGTAGGTCAGCTTCATCACATCACAAAGAAAGATCAAAACCATGTTAGATTAGGACTATGTACCAACAACTCTAGGCACTTAGTTATATATGTAAAGAAGATAGTAATTAAAAAGGCGGCATACCGATCTCATCAACTGTAGTCTTTCCGTTGGAGAAACGGCCAGTAGGACCACCAAAGTCGATACCGTAAGGGTAGTAGTTTGCTCTTGCAAAAGAAACAAGACCATTGTTGTNATATGTAAAGAAGATAGTAATTAAAAAGGCGGCATACCGATCACATCAACTGTAGTCTTTCCGTTGGAGAAACGGCCAGTAGGACCGCCGAAGTCGATACCGTAAGGGTAGTAGTTTGCTCTTGCAAAAGAAACAAGACCATTGTTGTTTCCATTGTCAACCAAAGAGTCACCAAAAATGAAGTAACATGGAACTTGAGGTTGAGCTTGCTTGTGCTTTTACGGAACTAAAACCTAAACCCAACAATACAAACACTACACACCATTTCCTTAAGTAATTCTCCATTGGAAAACAAGAATCTATTGAAGTGAGAAAAAGAGATTGGAAATGGAAAGTGTAGTGAAATATGTCCNTGCTTGTGCTTTTACTGAACTAAAACCTAAACCCAACAATACAAACACTACACACCATTTCCTCAAGTAACTCTCCATTGGAAAACAAGAATCTATTGAAGTGAGAAAAAGAGATTGGAAATGGAAAGTGTAGTGAATATGTCCAGGGAAGTTGTGTATATATATAGACAGATTTTTTTTTTTTTTTTTAATTGGCCCACCAAGCTTAAAGTGAGCTGGCCTACAAAATTAAAACCAAAAATAAAAATTTGACCAAAAAAAAAAATTTATAGACAGATATGATATTTTTTTTTTTGGTCAAATTTTTATTTTTGGTTTTAATTTTGTAGGCCAGCTCACTTTAAGCTTGGTGGGCCAATTTAAAAAAAATGATTTTTTTATTTTATTCTCATGTCTCATTCATTAATAATCAGAATCAAGATTTATCAAAGGTTTTAAGTCCCACGTCTATGTGCCGACAACGTGATAGACAATAATCAAAGACTAAGATCATCGTCATTAGTTAAAGAATTTAAAAGGAAGTGAGGAACAACAACGAAACAAAAACTGAAAATAAAATTATTTTGAAGCTATTTTCAATTTACATAAAAACNGAAAATTTGACCAAAAATAAAAATTTATAGACAGATATGATATTTTTTTTTTGGTCAAATTTTTATTTTTGGTTTTAATTTTGTAGGCCAGCTCACTTTAAGCTTGGTGGGCCAATTAAAAAAAAAATGATTTGTGTTTTTTTATTCTCATGTCTCATTCATTAATAATCAGAATCAAGATTTATCAAAGGTTTTAAATCCCACGTCTATGTGCCGACAACGTGATAGACAATAATCAAAGACTAAGATCATCGTCATTAGTTAAAGAATTCAAAAGGAAGTGAGGAACAACGACGAAACAAAAACTGAAAATAAAATTATTTTGAAGCTATTTTCAATTTACATAAAAACCAAACATCTATTTTAGTCAAGACCAATATTTTTCTTAAAAAACAAAAAAAAAAAAATCCCTTTGTCTTAGACTACTATAGAATCGTTACATTGACACTACTCCAACAAACAATTCTACCTTACTCATATAAATCTTTCGTGATTTTCTTACATCGATAATTCTCCAACTAATTTAATTTTGTTTTTGTNGATTTTATATTGTTTTTGTATGTTGAAACATTAATTAAATTTTGGTCAACTACGGTATTGAAAGAGATTTTAATTAACTTATATATTTTTAGAAAATATTAATTTTATAATAATTTTTCTGAAACCAGTATAATAACTGTCTATAGTCTTTTGAAATTTTGTAAAGATATTTTGCAGCAAAATTTGAGAGGAGGAAAAATGGGTAAGTTTGACAAATCCACTTGTGCTTTAGAGTCGTTGACCAGAAGTAGAGTTTTTTCCGCGTGCAAAATCCAAACTTGGTCGTCGTTTTAGATATTAAATGCGTCAATACAAGTATATGAAAAAGAAAGAAGAAAAATAGAGAAATATCGTAATAGATTGAGTATTATTGGTGCATGTCACTTGATAATGTATATGTATATCTAAAACTTTAAAGATGATTATCAATTATGTAGAATTGTTGAAAAGAAAACAGGTGAAGAAATTAGGTTTGAGCATTAAATGAGTAAATCTATCAATCAACGACTTTAACATAAATTGAACCAAAGGCCGGTGCTACTCCCATGTCCCCTCCAACTATTTCCCATTTAAGATCGTAAATGCAATCTCTCTTAGCTTATGATTATAATAAAACTGAATTCAAAACTCTTAGCTTAGGATAATAAGACACATTTATGATTTTTATAATACTATTATTGCATGTTATTAGGGTGGATTTTTAATATATATGATGTCGTAGAAATATATGAGTATTAGCGTATCAGGATCGGATTCAAAGTAGTTGTTTATTGCTGCTAATTATTATTTTATTTATGATCCAATAGGAGGTTTCCAGACATCTANTGATTCAAAGTAGTTTTATTGCTGCTAATTATTATTTTATTTATGATCCAATAGGAGGTTTCCAGACATCTATGTTGGTACGTACCCCCAAACAAATTTATAACATCATTGTGTTTTGTAATAATAAATCTAAGGGTATTTACAAAAAAATATATATAAATAAATAAATCTAAGGGTAAATAACAAGAAAAATTGTTCACATTGTGACTTGTTATGTGACTATTTATAAGTATCCGTATATAAAAAAAGCATTTACNTAAAAAATAAATAAATAAATCTAAGGGTAAATAACAAGAAAAATTGTTCACATTGTGACTTGTTATGTGACTATTTATAAGTATCCGTATATAAAAAAAGCATTTNTATGTGACTATTTATAAGTATCCGTATATAAAAAAAGCATTTACATAAAAATAATCCAAAATATGTAGTTTAATGCTTTTGTATTAATATTTCTTGTCAAATTAGCATTATATTAGTGACTATTTTGAAAAGGTAAGAAGATTTTATCATTCAAATTTTCAACCGTCAAGAGTCTCAATCATAAAAGCATAAAAACGAGGACAATGATAATGATTCAACTAAAAAAACAGGATATATGAATACTAATTGATTACATTGATTTTTGAGATTTTATATCATAATCAAGTAATGATGGTAAACTAACTGGGCTTCATTAGGCTGTAAAATTCATGAGTCGGGCTTCATTTTATCCAGCCCAGTAGAAGAGAATAACGTGATTTCCATGTTATCTTTAGTTGAAGTCAATAATGTAATATGAATGACAGAATAAGAATACATTCCAAGTACCCCAACTCAGTCATTATTTCCCAATTTAGATGTCAATTTTGTCAACGAGCTCATGACTTATAAGTGTCTTTTTACTAAAAATGGCATTGTGGAAGTAAATATGTAAATACAATTATTATAAAGTAGTATCAATTTGGGCACAGACACATAACTTAATAATCTTTTCCAAGAAACTCAATTTAGAATCTGAAGATCATACACTTGATCAACAAGTACACTCCTATTATTATTTCTCTTTATCCTTTAATTCAAAGCTGTGCCAATTGTGATATATCCATCGGATAAACATCCGAGGACGATTTCGCCTTGTAAGATCTTTGCGCAATGAGAGTGTTGGCAGCATCCGTTGGATGAAACGCATCCCAAAAAAAGTACTCATCGCGATTCGGGCACGGGGTTTGTGCCGGTAAACATGTTAACTGCCCTCCGTTCCTTCCAACTCCGCAACACGCAGCATTCGTAACCCTAAACCCTAAAAAACATTCATCCAGAGAACAAG